>WAAB01024669.1:0-33241 GCA_013389865.1 Piaya cayana
TGTGTCTAATTTTTTCAGTTCGACCAACTACAAATGTGGTGCACATCGATACACACGTAACCGTAACTGTACTATGTTCTAAAAAACCAGGCATGGTAAAACTGATCTTCCTTTACTAAACAGGAGCTCTAGTTCTAGAAGGCTTCATTTTTTATTTTTTTTAGCGTTTTCAAAGAAAAAGGACAAAACCACTTTATGCGATTAAGTAATCAAGATTTTTTCACAGCAGAGATCTGTTAATGTCTCTTTGCTTACTGATCCTGTTTTCTGCAGCTTTTTCTGCGCAGATTTTTGTGCTTGTTTTCATTCTACCTGCTTGCTTTTTTTTCTTCAGTAATACAAATAAAACCAAGCTCTTGTGTATTCTTCTTCATATCCTATACTGTAATTATGTCACTTTTGTTGTAATATTGATTTGGGGAAAAAAAAAAAGATCCCATTTGTATTTCTGTGCATAAAGAAATGGAAAACTGAATCTTACAAGAGGGAATATGCAGGCTTTATTTAGATGACTTGCAGAAGCCTTGTAGGAGAGAAAAATAAAGGAAGAGCACTGTGATTTGGAAATATTCTTTCATTTTATATGAAGCTTTATTGCAAAGTTAAGAATATATATGGATATAGGAGAAGTAATCATCAAGAAGTTCTTGTGCTCAAATTAAATTTTCTGTTTGTACCTCATTCTACAATGGTGTCATACAACCATGATAATTATCATTAGGTTTTGTTCATCTTGACGTCTGTTTAAGAAAACCTTTCCGTGTGTTAGAAGACATATAGGGGAAAACTTTCTTAAATTCTTCTCATAGGATATATGAGATTATGCGCTTACCAGGGGAGCAGAATACTGGAGATGCAGGATACTGCCTATAAATTTAAATAAAAGAAAGAGAGAAGACCATCAAGAATGGTAAATCATTAGATCAAATTCTCTAAATAACCTATAATCTAATTTTTAATTCCAGTCCAATTTCTGATCTGCAAATTCCAGAAACTTTCAAGCTTTCTGTCAAAGAGGTATTTGGAAGGTCGTTCCAGAATTTCATTCCCATAGTGATCTCTAAACTTCTTAATTTCATTTTTAAACCTTACCAGAATCTGAAGCTCTAGTTATTATTACCTCTCAAGCACTTATCTCAAAACAATCTTCGTTGTAGCCTCCCTTAATACCCTATCCTCTAATGCCCCCAAACTTGCAATAAACTTTCTGCTTGTGCAGTTCATACTGCTCTTTTTTTAAGCGTATGAGTATTCTAAGTGAAGTTTTGTAGTGATTTATACCAAAAGATCACTTTTTTTTTTCTTAAATTGCCAGCACTGGATGTTTTTGTTTCTTCAACATGTTTATCTTCTCCTGTGTCTTGGATGCTTTATGTCTAATCTGGTCAGTTTAGTCTTGAAAATTGATTACACAAGCATGGCTCTTATGAAAAATTATCCTCTGTGCTGGTAACCTATCGGAATTGTTATAATTCCTTATGATTGATCAGGCAATATAATTTGTGTTTCTACTTAGTCTTTTCCATGTTTTGCAGTTTCTTGGTCTGACGGCCGTTAAAGTAATCCATGTTCCTTTGGAAGTTCCTTGGAGAGTTACGTCCAAGCATTTTGATCTCCCAGCTACCTTTATAAATATAAACAAAAAGGGATCAGAGATCTAATGCCAGAGCTGACATTGTTCAGTGGAATTCTCTTTTTTAACGATATAGACATAGCATTATATTTCTTTCTTAAAGCAACTCTTTACATCCCTTGTAACATGAGTGAGTTACAATTTAAGACAAGAAGGTCCTACTGGGAACACACATATAATCTTAAGAGCCAGAGAAACTATATTTAATCATAAACCTTCTGGTACTTACAGGGGACCTAGAGGAAATCTTGGGAGAGGGTCTTTTTCAGGGAGTGCAAGGACGGGACAAGGGGTAATGGTTTTAAGATGACAGGTGGGAGATTTAGATGAGATCTTTGAAGAAAAAAATTCCAGTGAGGGCAGCAAGGTTATCAGGAGAAGCTGTGGATGCCCCATCCCTTGTGGTGCTCACGGCCAGGCTGGATGAGACTTTGAGCAACCTGCTGGGGAGATTTAGGCTAGAGATTAGGAGGAAGTTTTTCACAGAAAGGGTCATTGGACATTGGAATATGCTGCCCAGGGAGGTAGTTGATTCGCCTTCCCTGGAGGTGTTTAAGGCACGAGTAGACGAGGTGCTGAGGGACATGGTTTAGTGTTTGATGGGAATGGTTGGACTGGATGATCCGATGGGTCTCTTCCAACGTGGTGATTCTGTGATTCTGTGAAGCTGTCCTGCCTGTGGCAGGGGGGTTGGAACTGGTAGGTCCTCATAGTCCTTTCTGACCCAACCCGTTTTATCATTCTATGTTGTCTGGAAATCAGTTTGTTCCTGGTGAAACTTGTAAGACTATCCTTCTTGAAAAGCAAGGCTCCTTTCCAGAATACTATTTGTTGAAGTCTGCACAGGCAGAATGATGATGATATTGGAAGCAGCAAATGGTACTTAATCTGAAAGGGGTTTTTTTTCCACCTCATTTTTTCACTAAGAAGTTTCAACTATTTTACAACATATTGACATGCATTTTGTCATGTCAGTTCCCTGAAAAAAAAACCTCAGGAGTTCATAAAATATCTGTGAACCTCAAACTCTCAGGTAATTGATGATAATTGTATGATAAATATACTTGATTCTACACTATATGACTATATAAGGATGAGAAATGACAGGATGGTGTGGAAAAAAATGTCAGTTCTGTGAAAAAATTGTAGGAATTTTCAATGAAATAGGCTCTCAGGCAAAAAAATAAGACAGCCCATTAAATTTTGTTGGCAATGTCAGATGCTAATCTAAACGCGGAGAGAATAGCCTTGATAATAAGGGGTAAAGCTTGTAGGTGGCAGGTAAAAGTTGTAGGTTTATTTACCTGATAACAGGTGGAGCCGTTCTGAAGCTTATGCAATGAATCCATAGAGCTTAACACAGAGACTTCCGAGTCCTCTATTTGTTTAGAATTCTTTGAATTGGAAGGGACATTTACAGGTTGTCTAGCCCAACCTCCCCGCAGGATCAGCGACATCTTTAACCAGATGAGGTTGTTCACAGCCCCATCCAAATCTGAACCTGAGTGCTTCCAGGGGTGAGGCCTCCACTACTTCCATAGCCAACCTGTTCCAATGTCTCACTGCCCCTGTTGTAAGAAATATCTTCTTAATTTCCAGCCTAAATCTACCGTCCCATAGTTTAAAACCATTACTCCTTGTCCTGTCGCAACACGCCTTGCTCAACGTCTATCCCCATCTTTCCTATAACCCCTTTTAAGTACTGGAAGATCACTGTAAGGTCTTTCTGCAGAATTCTCCAGGCTGAACCCCCCCGACTCTCTTGGCCTGTCAATATACATCGCGGATATTATTTACAGAAATGCATCCTGTATAATTTGGGTTTGAGTTATTCTGGGAAAACCTGGAACTACAGTGGAACTGTGTGAAAATTCTCATGTGAGTATTCTTATGTGAGTGTTTTCCCGGTACGAAATGCAGTTTTAGGTCACCATAAACTATTTCTTAAAGTTTACTGAATTCAGCCAATGAAAATATACTTGGTGTCAACCTGAGACAACAGCCATCAAACAGAAAAACAAATATTTAAACATCTCTATTTTTTTGGCACTTGTTTCATCTACAGACAGTCAGTCTGGCACAGTTTCTGCAGTTTTATTCTCTTAGTATGAAATTTTTGGTTTTGAATCTGTCATATATGTTTATAACAAAGCTGAACCCTTACACGTGTATATGTTCTACTTAACAAAAAAATAATGATCTGGGGAAAAAATACAAGGATAAATTACCGTATTAATAATATCTTTGGAAATTGTGTGGGAATTCTCACATATTTTAGATGCTTGGCGATGCTTTTTTTTACATGCTTTGTAATAGCAAACATAATGCCCTGACTAATTGCTGTTGGAACTATTTTACTCAATCCCCCTCATTTTTGTTTAGTTAATATATTCTTCATTTTCTTCCTAAAACTGAAAAAAAGTGAAAATGCCAAGTTTTTTCTGTAAACAGCTGATATAATCCATTATTGAAGCCGCTAGACTTTTCTGGAAAGACAAATATTTGAGTTTGGGAGTTTGATGAAAAATAGCATATATATATATATATTAAAATAAAATTGATCTTGATACCATATAAAATGCATACATTAGGGGAAAAAATACTATAGTAGAATTATATGTTCCTGATTATTTCTTGATGTAAGCTTGTTTTTAAGGTGTTAAGTGAGCCACAGCTGGCCAGTAGCAAAGAAACCATTAAAAAAGGACACAATGTTTTATTTCCTGTGTTTTTCTTTCTTTTCACTTTGAAGTCAATGGGCTGAGTAACCTGAACTATAGCTTAGGAAGTGAATTCTGTAAAGATGTATTCTACGTATGTTTAAGGAATGGATTATCATTTTTTAAAAAAAAATATGCTAATGTTATCGTGATAAGTAGAAAAAGTATATATGCTAGTAATTCTAAGCCCTGTAGCAGTTTAATTTTAAATTATAAGGACATAAAATATTGTATTTAATTACTGTCGTTAATTAAACTCAGTTGGAGAAATACAAAAAAATTGATGGAGAAATAGAGTAATGAACAAATTTTATTTTATTATTTTCTTTTTTTGAGAAATAACTGAGTACGAGTACTGAGTACTCGACAGGACAAGAGGGAATGGCCTCAAGCTCCACCAGGGGAGGTTCAGGCTTGACATAAGGAAAAAATTCTTCACAGAAAGGGTCATTGGGCACTGGCAGAGGCTGCCCAGGAAGGTGGTTGATTCACCCTCCCTGGAGGTGTTTAAAGTGCGGGTGGATGAGATCCTGAGGGGCATGGTTTAGTGTTTGATAGGACTCGATGATCTGGTGGGTCTCTTCCAACCTGATGATTCTATGATTCTATGATTTCTTTGATTTTCAAGAACTAGAATTTCCTTGCATTGGCACTTTTTAATGCCTTAACCTTAGTTTTATCAAGGAGCAACTGTATTTTATTTAGAACTCCATTTGCAGGAGGTTCTGAATGATGTCTAGTTTACTGTGTTTTAGTTCAGAACAAAACACTCTCTCGATTTTCACTGAATCTTGAAGGCTTTTCTGGATAGTGTAAAAGCTTTGGTACAAAAGCAGCAAGTCTAAGAGCCTTTTCACCTGATGGTTTGGGCGTTGTCTACAAACATTAAAGATATGGATTTGTGCACCTGCAGGCAAGAAATGGAAGTAGTCCCAGATATCTAAAAATTAAGTTGTTGTACAAATATGGGAATGTATTAACTCTTCTTCCCAACGTATTTCAAAATAAATGAGACATCAGGGAGGCAAAATGGGGAAGGATATAAATTCCCACCTCCTGGAAAGTGTTAGCATTTGTAAGACTGTGTTAGTGAGAGGTTTTTTGTCTTGGTCCGCTCATCTGTGCTTTGAGAGCAAAACCACCCTGAGATTCTGTAAAGTTCGTTTCTTGAAGATTGCTGTGAGATCTTGAAGGTAGTTTTCACCGTTAATGTTAAATGTAAAACTGAAGTGTTCCTTTGGCTACAGAAAGCAATAGTAGCCTAGCTGAGAATTGAGAGACCGAGTGAGAATAGTTTTCTAGATTTTGTTACATAAGCCGATACATTTGGAAAAAAAATAACTTTTGTCCACACAGGTTTTTAATCATCTATAGCAACTGAGTTTCACATTTCTAGTATTATATATATAAACTAAGTCCTCCCTGCTGCTCCCTCCCATACTTGCATAGCCCTTCATAAACACCTGACGTCTTGAATTATTTTAGAAAACACTAATGTAGCTGAAAAAAAACTATGGTTCTTATTGCATCTGGTTGATCTTTGTCAGGACCTTTTTTTCTTACAGACAAAAGAAAAATTCCCTGTAAAGCAGAGTTGAGACATCACTGATAAGTTAAAATACTCTCCAAATTTAGACCTGCTAATTACACATTATCTACCTTTTTGTGGTGGACGTGAGGCTTTAGTTTGTTAAAGAAGAAAACTGCTTGATAGCAGCAGCTGTGCTATCAGTGAATATTAGGGAAGGCGATTATCGCTGTTAATTTGAAAACAGCCTGTGTGAAGCAATCTAGAGAAGAAACCTCTAGTCCCACAAATCCTCATAAATTGTTCTCAAGTTCGGTAGAATAGATTTGGATTGGGTAGGAATTCTTTTGTAATTGGCTTATCCACTGTATAAAGGATTTTCCCTTAGAATTAGAAAATAAGACAGCTCGTGCAGTTCTTTAATAAATAAATAACTTCCATTCTACCAAGTAAACACCAGACAGATTTTAAAGGAGAGACTGTTGGGTAGAGCTTGGAGCTTGAGATGTATTTGTTCTTACCCACATTTAGGGAGCTTTATGTGAAGCCCATGATGTCGTATACTAGCTTTTGTCTTGAAAGCAGACTTGTCACTGTGTATGCTCATTAAGTTGGGGTTTTTTGAGCAATTAACTTTGCTGATACCAGTATAGCAGGAACTAACTATTGCTGCTTGCTGTCTGACCTAGACATCCAAGGAGCCATAAAGATCTCATGAAGAGCACAGAAGTGCAAGTAAGAATTGATAGCTTCTACCATATATATATTGAGATGACTATCTACAGCACTGGAAAAAAAGAGACTGCTACCCTTTGAAAAATAGAAATTTATTAACAAAAAGGAAAGGCAGCACTTCCCTGTAGGCCATTTGGGAATATAAGAGTGCAGTTCAAATGTGAAGAAGAGCTCACTAAAGCCAATGAATTGTTCTGAAAAATGAATAAAAATGCTTCATAATACTTGGGAATATTTCATGATAATGCTGTAGGCTTGCACTGGCATGTTTGGGTATCTCAATTCCAATTTGAACAATGTTTCTGAGGAGAAAGAACAGTCACTTGAGCACTCTCAGTGGCATATTTGGCATTTGTCTGAAGACTGAAGGGTAGGACTCAATTACACTGTGTCAATCCAGAGTAAGTACATGTATTAAGACCAGTGTCTAATTATACCAGTATAGACGAATGCAATATCTGCCCTATTTTTTATTTAGGCTTTTTCAAAAGAAGACTTATTCTTAGCTGGAAAATTAGTTTGAATGTCAGTGTTGAATGTCAGCTGGAGTGTTAAATGTTAGTTTGAGCGTCTGTTGCTTGAATTTGGGTTCTTTCTTTTTGCTTGTCTAGATAAAACTAGCATTTCTCAGCCTGTTGAAACATCGTAGGGTTTTTTTTTCCCCTCCCATAAATCATGTGAATTCAAGTAGAACATTAAGACTTTCAACTTGACTGTGTTTGCATTTAAGTCATTCTCTTGAAATGAGATCGAGATATTCAATGTAAATCACCTCTGTGCTCCCTTTTCAAATTGAATGCTTGCCTAAACTGGGAATAGCACAACATGGAAAATCAGCTATTCTACTGTGAACTTCTAAAATGAAGAAAGCTGATCTTAAGTACACCTCTGTTTTCTCCACATATGTTCTATTCAAATACGCTCAGCACAGGCCCATTTACCATTATTTGTATTGGGTTTTGACAGCCAGGAAAAGAAAATTTAGGGAGTTTGGCCCCAACTGATACGCTGAATAATATATTTTACTTGAATTTTTCATAATCAGAGAATCCTGAATAGCTGCATGAGTAGCTGTGTCTGCCTGTGTGATGTTATTTTTCGTGATTTTAACCAAACAGGTGAGCAAATATTGCAGCAGCATATTCACAGCCTAATTTGAATGTCACCCTTGTGTTTCTACACAATTCTGTATGATTTTGCATTGTTTCTTGATGTGTTTTTTTTAGACTACAGCGTAATATTAATAAAGTAGTAAGTAATACCTTGCAGGCTATTGACTGTCGTTTCATACAAGGTAGTTTCTCAGATAGGAACAGGGCAGGTTATGTTTCTATTGCCTCAGAAGTGGAATCGGTTTCCTTGCATTTATGCAAATAAACACTTTCAACAGCTGTTGTCCTCACACTACTGAGCTCATTTATCCTGTCACTCACACTGATGTAAATCAGGATTAATTCTGTTGAAGCCGATGACCACGTAATGCTAAATAGATGGAAAGGTAATTATCAACAGTGTGACAGTAAACTGTAATTTTTGAAGAAAGGCAGGATAAAAAGCACTACGAAATGCTTTTAGCAACGAAAAGTTGCAATACATTGCGTTGCCATTTGGGAATCCCTGTCTCTGGGATGAAACCCCATTACACGCTTGGCTCAGCCACACACCGTCAGACCACTTGTGCTGTTCCTTCTCTGCCCTTTCAGCTGGCAGGAGGCTGTCATCCTGGTAGCTGCCAAGGGGGTAAAAAAAAAACTGTAATGGAAAGAAAGTAAGAATTTAAAAAAAAAATTAAAAAAACCCTCACATCATCTTCCTGACAGTGAAAAGAATGTGGGTATGTAACAGCTAAAGTAAGAAATACTCACCAACTCCTTGGCTTATTGTTATTCTGGCTTCATTCTAATGCAGTTTCTTCCTGTTCAATATCAGTTTCTAAAACTCTGTTACATGTTCACTGACCCCTAATAACCAAACAAATCCCAGTGCGCAGCTAGATGAATAATTTCCAGTTTGTAGTAGTTCAAATATATGCTGATGGTTGTTCAGTGAATTCATAATAAATTAACCATTAAAGAGATGTGAGTTAGAAGAGTAAAAGGGTATAGAAACATTGTATTTTTGCAATACGTTACTCATTATTTCTGGTAGCAATGTTATATACTGTTTTCTATAGACTGCTACACATTTGTCAGTCAACTGATCGTTTTTAATGCCAAAGAAATAAAAGCTTTCATGATCCATTGCCACATTTAGAAAATGCTGTTTTATTTACTTCTTTCTATACATGGACTCGCATTACAGACACACGAGTCCCATAAATGTTTCTGGAATGCCATTATATAGAGAGAAAAACGAAAACAGAGCAACATTTACTACTATTTGTGTATCATTGGTGGATTGAGTGTGGAATTCATTTCTGCCTTGGTTTGCCAAAGCTACAGTTTATTGACCAAAGACTGTGTTATATGAACCAAAGAGTAAATCGCTGAAGCTTTGCCAAAATGGAACAAAGCTGCTGTACGCAGGGTGAGGATCTTCAGCTTTTTCTCATTAAAAGGATTGAATGAATAGGCTTGGTCATTTTATGTTAGAATTATTGAGTTTCGCCTTCCCTGGGGGTGTTTAAGTCACGAGTAGATGGGGTCCTGAGGGACATGGTTTAGGGTTGGTGGGAATGGTTGGACTCAATGATCCGATGGGTCTCTTCCAACCCGGTGATTCTGTGAGTTTCGTATTTCTCATTTAGAATTATGTCATTGAGTGAAATGTTGAATGTGATCTGCAGTTCTTTACTGTGCGAGTGTTACCTGTTTTTGTTTATTGCTGCACTTGAATCCCCTCTGTCTCTTACTCTCACTCACAGAGTTTGAAGAATTTATATTTAGAATTTGCCAGCATGTTTTAGTGTGTTCAGGGCTTCTGTTGGTGTTTCTCACTCTGAGAACAGGAACTGATTTTCAAATAACTAGAATTGAGTTGATGTCCCTCCCCATATCAAGAGATTGGAACTGGATGATCTCTAAACTTCCTTGCAACCTAAACCATTCTATGCTTCCGTGCTTCTATGGTAGATTTTAAATAACATGATATAAGTAGTGATCAAAAAATTTATACCTATATTTGCATTATTTGGGAAGTCTAAGATCCTATAAGCATCTGGGTAGAGAGAGCAATAATAAAGCCTTAAAAACATGAGAGGAACCAGCTTGTCACCTGTTCTGAAGATAACTTGTCAGAGAAGGAAAAATCCTTCAAAGGTGTTTTAATATTTTTTTCCCTTGCTCTTCCAAGTGCACAAAGTTATTGTAAGACACTGGGTACTATGTAGAAATTCAGTTTACAAGATGAATTGTTTAGATTTAACCAATAATTGTCCATGGTGGAGTTTAAATCACAGAAATGCGTGTGCAAAAAGACAGTATGAAGGAACGTCACAATTTCTTTTAGCTAAAAATGTCGCACTGATGTATGAAACTTTTCACTAGGTCCCATTTGAAGGGGCTTTTTTGGTTTGTGTATTTTTAAGATGCTCAAGTTCTGGGACTTTATTATAAGTATGTAAAGATAGTTCTAATGGATGCAAATAGCCTTACTGCTGTGCAGTAGAAAAGTGGTTTTTTTTCCTTTGTTCTCTTCAGTAACAAAGTCTAATAGTTATTATCCATATTTTAGCTAAGTGACTCTACAAATGAGAAATATGTAGGGGAAAGAAAACAGATTTTTTTTTCTTTTGCTTTAATTACTCTCACTCTTAATATGTATTTGAACGGGCTCTGAGTGCAGTTTAATGCACACGCATTGCATTTGGTCTAGTAAATCTGACCTTCTGGCACTACTGCTAATTGTTTTCCCTAATTAAATGGTCTGCATACAGGAATAGACATCCATGCGACTGGTATCACTACAGACTCATGAAAGTAAATGAAATAAACATCTGTCAGGAATGGTTTAGCTACAGGTGATCTTACCTTCAGACCAGAGCATCATCTGTCAAGTTTCCTTTCGGCTTCAATTTCCATAGCTCGTAGCGATATTGTTTTAATATCGGTGCAGTGAAATGGACATTTCTGTGGGATCTAGTCTCCTGTCAAAACTAATCAAACTTTTCCAGAATGTTCCCAATGTTAAAAGAAATTTGATTTGCCTACTTTTAAAGAGGAACATAGGGAGGTATAATAACCCACTGGCAGATAAAAAATCTTTTCAAAAAATTAGGAAGTAATGTTAGCACCCATCACCTTACCTAGACATATTAATAGTACATCTACTGCTTCTCTTAACAGCATGGAATGGGCCTGAGAGGGGACTCATTAGTGCTTCATTTTATTGTATGTGTTCTTGCATTTCTTTTTTTTTTTTTCCCTGTTCTGGAATGATATGTCAGGAATCATTTAATCTAAAGACAGATCTTGGAAAACTGGATGATGACCTGTAATTTCATTAAGGATAGCTGCATCATTCATTCATTCATTCATTCATTCATNATATAATGGTCTTGACAATTCACTCATTAGTTCTTTATTTTATTTTATGTTTTCTTGCTTTTCCTTTTTTTTTTTTTTTTCCTGTTCTGGAATGATATGTCAGGAATCATTTAATCTAAAGACAGATCTTGGAAAACTGGATGATGACCTGTAATTTCATTAAGGATAGCTGCATCATTCATTCATTCATTCATTCATTCATTCATTCATTCACCTTTGAGTAATTTCTTGCAAAATTCTTAAAGACACAAGAACCCCAAGTACCAGAGCAACTCCTCAGCCTGACCCAGGGTTTCACTTATCCAGAGTGATATTAAAGGTGTTAGTTTCAACATAGCACAGGGGTCACCTGAAACATGCTAAAACACCTTACTCCAAACCTGTCTTCTGGCAACCAGTGTTTAAACTCTCAGAAAGACAGTAACTCTCCTACTTCCTAGTTCAAGCTTTTTCAGATGTACAATTCTTTTTGTAATTTTGCAGCAAGAAGTAACATATTTTGTTTAGACAAGCAGTTCTAAACCACTAGACGTTATGAATCCGGTTTTCTTAGAGGTTTGTATTTTGTGGTCAAGTGTCAGACCCAGCTGTAGCTTTTCCACCAGAATTTATGAAATCTCTCACCTGCGCTGATCCCTTGGTGTGGGCTAGCAGGCAAACCCATTCCTCAGTGAGGCACTAAGAAGCTATTGAGCATTGTGCCTCGAAACAGTTGCCTGTTTCATTGATGTTTTAGGAATTTAATGGTTACTGAGACACTGTCACTTAACTGTTCTTCATCTTTGTTGTAAACTAAATTGTATGGTTTATTTCATTAAAAACTATTCTGATTCAGTTTTACATTTTACCTCAGTTCTCTTACATTTGCAACTCTATGCGTGAAATATAGTTACATTTTCAGAGGATCATAATTAGTTCCTAAATATCCAAAACCATGTGAACAAAGCAGGGTTATTTCTTGTGTATTAGAGTGCTGTTTCCAGCTTTCTCTTTGACTCCCTCAAAAAAGTAATTGTCACATGAAAGTAGCTTACGTGCAAATAGTTTCTATAATGATATTTTTAGATTAAGAGCTCTTCATGTTGGTCGTAGCATTAAACATAAAATGAGAACAAACATACATCTAAGAAATCAAAACTGACATCCAAATTCTGAATAGGACTGCAAAATGAGATCTCTAATTCACTGTGCTCTGATCTATGGTCCTCTTGGTGTGTAGAGATCAGTATAAGAAGCCCGTTGTCTCTGCTATTAGACTTAATGGCAACATCAGTATGTGTTTGGGCTCCTCTCAAACTGCTAGTTCAAAGTCGGTGGCCCGTAGGTCCATGATAAAACTGCAGTGTCTCTCCACTAGCACATCTTTAACTTCTGGATAAATTAATTAAAAGAAACAAAAACAGAAGAAAAAAAAGAACAAAACAGAAGAATCCAGTCTTGAATTAAGAGAAAATATAATTTGAGGATATGAATTCCAGCACATCTACTTTTTTTATTGTTGTGAGGTATTTTTCCCCATGTATTCCCCTTTCAAAGAAGGAGAGAGAACTAAATATAAATGCAGTTTTTCTCATCTCATTGACCTTTACTTACCTGTGATAACAGAGATGTTTCTCAGTGCCATCTCTTTTGCTCACATCTTTTTAATAGAAACAAGAGAGACTGTGTATTACATAGATGAGATAATTTAGGCTAAACCTCTGCTAGGGGTTATGTTTACAGCACCCAAAGGTGGATCAGTCTGCAGAAGTGCTGAGGTCTGTGTCTTGGCTGTGATTAACTTACCAGTGTAAATACAGATTCTGTCTTTTAAACAACTGCATGTCAGTCATCTCTCTGTTTCTGATCATACAAAGAGTTTTGATATATAGTGATAGGACAATATGGGAGAATTAATAAACTGACTAGTTAGTCTTTAGAAGCTATACATCTTATATCCACATATTGTGGTTTTGGTGTCAGGCACTCATATTGTAAGAGTCATTATCATAAATATGACTTTTCCAAGAGAAAATGTGATGCATTAGCAGCAAAAAGTGCTACTAAGCAGATGAGTAAACTAAATGATATTTCAAGCCAATACNATATGGTGATAGGACAATATGGGAGAATTAGTAAACTGACTAGTTAGTCTTTAGAATCTACACATCTTATACCCACATATTGTTTTCTTGTGAAATACCCTGTGGTTTTGGTGTCAGGCACTCATATTGTAAGAGTCATTATCATAAATATGACTTTTCCAAGAGAAAATGTGATGCATTAGCAGCAAAAAGTGCTACTAAGCAGATGAGTAAACTAAATGATATTTCAAGCCAATATGAGCTCTCTCCATGCCAGGGTTGATAGGAGGGATATAAAAGGGAACATCTAATTCTCTTGCCTGGTCTGCAAATTCTGGTTCTAGGCAGATGAAATAATTTTGCATTACTGTTGAACCAATGCTAAATTATTATCAAAACATTTTATAGACTATTATTGTACAAAAATTGGATACATGTATAATCAATCTTTCTCCGAATGTGACTTTATAAGCCTCTAAAATGTCACTTTTAATAAAAATATCTTTACTTAGCCCTATGAAGGCAATCATAGTACTTTACAAGATTTTGTCTAGGAGTAAGGGAACTAATAAGTCTTGATTTCTTTAAAAAAAGAAGTAAATTTGTATCTTCATGCCCTCTACCTTGATAATCTCAGATTTCTTTCATATTGGCAATCTTCCTTCTCATGCAATACCTGCATGTTTTCCTCCAGTCCTTACGATAGTGGATCCCCGTTTCTGCTTTTGCAATGTCTCTTTTCCGAGGAAAGAATGATATTCTTTCATCCTCATTAATTTCTTCATTTTATCTTCCAAACCTCCTTCCATATTTCCTAGCTGTGTCTCCTCTGCTGGCTGGGCAAACGCAGCATGAGCTGTGGCTGAATAAATGGAATGGTTGGACTCAATGATCCGATGGGTCTCTTCCAACCTGGTGATTCTATGATTCTAAATAATTATACCGACCAGGGCTTCCAGGCTGTCAAGCAGTCAACAAAAAGCAAAAAGCTGAATTCTCATTTGTGTAGGACCCCTATCTTGACATTGATTTGGGCTCTCATGTAAATTAGGGGATGACCAGCAAACTGGTCACAAATTTTAACCTTGGCTCAAAGGCAGCGTCGTGGATGAAGCACAAGCACTAGAAATGCAATTCCCCTTAATGATAATAAAGTAATAGATACATAGATAGCAGTAAAGCATAGCAGAGTGACTAGCTCTACATACCAAATTTTCAGGTTTTCATATGAACTAATTGCTATTTTTGGAGGCTTATGTAGAATTGAAACGTATCCATTATTATACCATTATTTCTTTATCTGCTGAACTCCAGCCCCAAACCTGGTTTTATCTAACTCACAAGTTACATTTCTTTAGGGATCAGTGATGATAATTTCCGCTTTGTTTATATCCTGAGGTGTCTGATATCACACTGCGTTAATATCTTCAAAGCTTCTGTTACTATCGTGAACTTTTTTTTGAGTTCATACCGCAGCCCCCATTTTTACTTCCAACAGCTGTCAAAATATAAATTCCTGATAAAATAACTATCATTTAATTATCACAGCCTAGTCAGGCATGCATTCCTGTTGTAGGGTCACTGAATAGTTTGCCAAAATAGTGGACTGTTATTAGATAGATGGATTGCCTTAGTAACTACTTGCTATTAATAAATATTAATTGTAGCAGTGCCAAGGGTATGTTGTCAAAATTGCTTTATGGGGCCAGCTCACACGCATTTCAGTCTTGTAAATTTTCTTTCCATGGGACACCAGCTGCCCTCGTGCCCCTCTAGTGTTTCGTTATACATTGTTCATAATTCATTATGAGTTTTAATTGTAGTGGCCTTGATTGCAGATTTACCAGGAAGGATTGCTGCATAAACACCCTGAATTCCCTCATTTGTTGATAGAGCAAAGCGAGGCATCTTGTTGCTCTTTTTGCATACCTGGGAGGATAGAAGTTACTGTTGATTAAAGGTTCTGCTGTTTGGCATTTCAGAGATGATGTCAAAGTTTTTGGTGTTCTGTATTCTTTATTCCCCAGGTTTTCAGTATGAATAGACCAGGTATTGAAGAATGGTGTAAGAAAGCCTTTACTTACTGTTAAATTAAATAGAATGGTAACCTGTTCTTGCTAACACGGTTAGAAGAGCACTGAGATGGGTCCCTGGTCTCTGACCTACGCAGCAGGAATTCTTGAAGTTGGACATTTTCCATTTGCGTTCTGTGAAAGGAAGAAAATCAATCTGTACCATTGCAATGTAGAACTCATTTATACTCATAACTCAGAAAATCAGTAAATCAAATTAATCAATTCCAGCTATACTATGTAGGCTCAGCCGTTGTGTTAGCTATGTCATTTATAACAGGATATCTGCTTCGTGGCCCACCTGAATAGATGGAAAATAGGAAACAGATCCCCTGCAGCTTTATAAACTGATTTCTTGTAGGAGAAAAACTTGCAGCATTTTAATCAGTGCAATTCTATACTGCTCAAAACTAGTTAAAATTAAAACAGGAATCTGGTCTTAACTGTGTTCTTGAGATTACGTCCTGTCCTTATTCTTCTTGGTTTACTACAGCTGTTTGCTGCTTATTTCCTTAGCAATGGATCAGCAAATATACAGAGGAAAATCAGAAAAAAACCCAATCAATATAGTGAGCAAATTGTTGAAGGAAGAGAATCCACATATTTGAAGCTGAGTGCCTCATTGCACTTCACGAGTCCTATAGGTGTGAACCTCGACAAAGACGCCCTTTTTATCCTGTCCTCATCTTCCCTTCTGGAAAATTGGGAGGTATATGGGTTCCCCACTACTGCTGATTATCAACTATTTGTATTTTAGCTGCATGCCTCAGGAACACACTCTTATGAAAATGAGGGAGGATCATCTATAATTCCTAAGGGAGTGTTCTGTCGAAGCAGAAAACATTCCAATTCATTTCAACTCTGGGTATTAAGATCCACATCCGTTTTTTTCCTGAAGTCCTTGAATTTCGAGCTATTTAGAGATACGGCGGAACACAGAACCCGTACCAGATATATGTCTAGATTTTTAATTGTGAGATCAGGTCTTTATGTATGGGAGGTGGAACAGCTCTGAGCCTGCTTGTTTTATCTGAGGATGCAAATTGATAGTTCTGGGCAGCGTGCTACCATAAGGACCCAACACTACTGCTTGAATAATTGTACAAATGAAAGTTAAGAGGTTTCTGGAATTATTTGTCTCAGATGTAAAACTGGAAAAATTCTCTGAATGACCACCTGCCTCTTCTATCATCAGTTTGCTTTTCCCTGTTTTCCATAGAGAATACTTGGGCTGGCCCTGCTGAGCAACTGCACTGATCTAGAGAGTTGATCTAAAATCATAGATATACATTAGAATCATAGAATCATAGAACCATTAAGGCTGGAAAAGACCTCTAAGATCATCCAGTCCAACCATCAGCCCAACCCCATCATGCTGACTAAACCACATCCTGAAGTGCCATGTCTACACATTTTTCAAGTCCCTCCAGGGATGGAGACTCCCTCACTGCTCTGGGCAGGCTCTGCCCCTCTTGTTTTAGTAGGTCTTTGGACCACAGTAGGAAGCTTCTTGGCTTGCCATCAGGCATATTTATCATGATTGGTGCTCATTGTTGTGGTGTAGAAACTTGACCTTTTTAAGGAGGAAATAATGGTACGGTAAAATTCCATGTAAAAAGAGAGAGAGAGAGGAAAGTAAAAGAGGAGTTGGTATTTGGTGAATTGGTGAGACTTGTTTTTATTCCTATTTAAAGTCCTTGTTACTGTCTGATATTAGATGCAAAGGATCAGATGTAATGCAATATCCTTTTCTTGTATTCTTTACTGGCAACGCTATAATTGAATATCAACTAATATATTTATTTTTCAATTAGAAAAATAGTCGAACAGGGGGTGTTTTCAAGGTCTTTCATTTTTGATCTCACTTCTTTTCCATCTTAGAGGCGGTAATCATGGCCTGTACCAGAACAGTTATAGAAATGGAAGAGATCCAGGCTACATTAAAAACACTTCACTGAAATTGTATGAAGTTAGAATTTGGAGGATTTTGAATTGAGCTTTCAGTGCACATGAGGGTTTGAACATTTAGATTTCTTTGAAAAAATCTCAATCCAAGACCTAATGAATTAATTCGAGTCAGAGTTAGTTCGAACTTCACCAATAGCAGAAATCTCTTATGGGTCTTTCAGCTAAATCTGATATGGAGGAAATCGCAAGGGATTTGGAGTGAGCGGAAAAATTTTATTCCTGTAGTAAATGTGAGTGTATATGCTGCTGACCTTTTGGGAAATGAAAAGCGTTTTTCATAGGTTCAGTGAGCAGCATATAGGACACGAAATAAAATATTCAACTGTTATGCTTAAAATTCTCTGTAGCTTTCTAGCATCCTACTGTTACCAACATGCTTAGATATGTGCAGAGTACTGTAAATGTCTGAGCGGTTTATATTAAATGCATTCAAGATTCCTCTTAAAATGTCAAACTCAGTGACTTAGATTATTAGTAATTTACAAAAGAAATGTCTTTTTTTTACCGCTGTGCACACAATTAGATTTTTTAATACATACGAACGTATGTACATGTGAACTACTTAAAAATACACCTCTAGATAGACTACGTGACTGATTAATATAAACGAGGTAATATTTTCAGTGTTTTCCAATACAAGGTTCTCCCCATGCTTTATGGAATAGGTATTGAGAGAGAGACCACAGTCTAGTATTTTCTATGTTAGTACAATTTGGCACTGCGCTGCAGGAAGAGGAAGAGGAATCTGCTGCAATATGTACTCTCAGTGACATTTGGATTTTTGGCACTTATTTGTGTATGTGCAAAAACATCCCATCTAGTGATAAATAGAGTTTTGCTTGTAATATAATGCTTGAGTGAATCGAGTGAGGATAAACAAGTTTAAGGTCTTGGGTAACTTAGCTTCAACTCCGTGCTGTCTTTCAGAAAAAAAAAAATTTCTTATTTGTGGCTCCATGAATATCACTAGGCTGCCTACAGCAGTACCGACATTAATAACTGTCAACATTCCGAAGGATTCAGAGATTGTAAAAATATCTGGATAAATCATTAAGCGGGTGGATAAATAACTACAAGTAGTCAATATACCACAGTTCAGCAAGTTATCACTCATCAGCTGAAACACAGTAGCTGCTTATTTGCTTGGCTTTAGTCCACTGTGAATGTTATCAAAGTCTTCTAAACTATGTTTAGCTCAAGTTGAATAAGTTAAAAAGTTTCACTTTCTCAAATATATGATGTAGACAGTTAAGTTTAGTGGTGTCTCAGGTCTAAGTAATTATATATTTCCCTAAAAAGAAGAATAACTTGCTGTTAGTTTTCTTTTTCCCAATATTTCCATCCATTAATTGCAGTAAAGAACAAATTACGTAATTAAGAAAACGCATGTAACAGAAGTGAAAAGGAAAAAAATATTTACAAAGATTACACAAAGTTAATATATAAGTAGATGACATTTGCTTTATCCTTTGAATGGTTAAAGGGTTGGAGAATCTGATTAGAGCTTTTCTTCATGTCATTTCTTCTAAGTGGTCTATGGTGAAAGGAGAATAAAAGAAAAAGTTAAGAAAATTAATATATGTTAGTTACAATATTCTACTACTTTGCTATAGCATATACTGCTCCCTTTTCCTCCATGTTTTCTCTAGGTGATGGGTTTATTTTTTGAACCTTTTAACTTACATTAAATTCACAGTGGCCATGTTAAATCATTTAATTTAAGCTTGAACTAAAGGGCAATACATTTTCATTCTCATAATTACCCTTAATAATAGAAAGAGCTCCAGTCATAACTGGAAATCGTCTCGTTTGAAAACACCATGAAAGGTAACTGCACCTGATTTTCATCAGTGTAAAAACAAAGTAAATTTGTATAAACAATCCTTGTTTACTTTTGTAACTTGGAGTACAATGTCATAGAAGAAATGGCTGAGTCTAACGGCATGAGGTTTAACACGGCCAAATGCCGGGTCCTGCACTTGAGGCACAACAACCCTATGCAGAGCTACAGACTGGGAGAAGTCTGTCTGGAGAGCTGCCAGGAGGAGAGGGACCTGGGGGTGTTGGTCGACAGCCGACTGAACATGAGCCAGCAGTGTGCCCAGGTGGCCAAGAAGGCCAATGACATCTTGGCTTGGATCAGAAACGGTGTGACCAGNGGCTAGAGATTAGGAGGAAGTTTTTTACGGAAAGGGTCATTGGGCATTGGAATAGGATGCCCAGGGAGGTGGTTGATTCACCTTCCGTGGGGGTGTTTAAGGCACGAGTAGACGAGGTCCTGAGGGACATGGTTTAGTGTTTGATGGGAATGGTTGGACTCGATGATCTGATGGGTCTCTTCCAACCCGGTGATTCTGTGATTCTGTGAAATTTTTCTGTCCTAGGTAGTGTGCATGGCAAAAGCAGTGAAAAAAATGCTTATCCATTCTTCAGGTGCTGGCTTGCAAAAATATTGTAGGCATTGCCTATCCATTCCATACTTACACTTCCAGCTGTGATATATGTATATTTTCAAAATAAATCCTGACCGTGGCCTGTCCTTTCAAAAATAGTGATAACAACTTGTATGAGGAACAAAATCCTTCCCTACACCCATCTGCTATGCAGAAAAAAATGCTTGAGGCTGAAATGCAACCAAATACATGCAAAAACATTTCATTGGTACTGATCCTGCATATGTTTTAAATAATTGAAACTAATGGAAATATTTGCATGATTGCTGATAGATACCTAGCAAACTTCAGCATTGTGTCTTGGGCTGTCAGTGCCAGTAGAAGGAAATTATTACGAAGGAATTAATATGCACTTTTTTCACCTCCCCAATTCTAGAATGAGTTCAGTGGCTTTGTGATTACAAAAAAAATACAGCATCACTGGAGCTGGAGTGTTTACTTTCATGCTCATTAATTTTCTGTGCTCTTGCAGGATAGGTTTGAGGTGTTTAGCAACTGTTTCGATGGTATAAGAGTAGCTTAGCAGACCTGAAATTCTGGACAATGTTTATCTACACAACAATTTCAGTGTTATTAATTTCCCCACACATTTTGAAGATGATTCAGAGCTCATTGGTTCTGCTATTTAAAATGTATTCATTCATATAAATACTCTTCAGACAGTTCGCATTGCTCTTAATACAGACTTAAGTTGTGTTTAGGCAATCAATAAACTCAGTATGCTTGAAGAACTTAGTCATCACAAAAAAAAAAAAAAAAGAAGAAGAAAAACTTAATTACCTGGTAGCTTCCTCAGCCTCTCATGAAATCTCTTCAATGCTTTAGTGGAGATGGAGCACTTGAAGCATGAAGATAAAGGCTGTCAAATCAAAGTTTTGGCAAATTGGCAGCTATGATAAGATACAACCTTTTTATTTTCCTTTCCAATCTGCCTCATTCAACTCAGGAGTGGCGTATTAAATGAATTCCCAACCTTGAAGAGTCACGGCTCTACATGAAACATGTTGTATGAAATATGCACATGGAAGGCATGTTATAATGCACTATTAAAACCTTTTACAGTAAAGGCTATTAATGGAGGTTCAGAAATGCCTTCTTCCATCCTGGCTTGGATTGGAGATGGTTTGACCAGCAGGTCCAGGGAGGTTCTTCTCCCTCTGTACTCGGCACTGGTGAGACCGCTCCTTGAATCCTGTGTGCAGTTCTGGGCCCCTCAGCACAAGAAGGATGTTGAGGCTCTGGAGTGAGTCCAGAGTAGAGCAACAAGGCTGGTGAAGGGGCTGGAGAACAGGCCTTATGAGGAGCNGTCTCTTCCAACCTGATGATTCTATGATTCTATGATTCCACAATCATCAGGCCCACTGTAATCTAAGTTTAAATAAAGTAGGTACATCTAGAGAGTGAGAACATCAACCAAAGACATGAAACAGTCAATACCTTACTCTTTTTATCCATTATCCAAAGAGATCAGCTTGGCATCTGACTGAAGTGTTTCAGCTAAGTGGGGTGGAACTGGGTCTAAGCTTTTTTTTGTCACAGATTTAGGTAGGAAAAGTATCTGAAGCTACTGAATTTAGGGTAGGCTAAACCACACTGAAATACCTCTTGGTTTCTGTTGATTAAGGGTATGAATATGGACCTTGCTGTGATAATTAATTGATGGTGTCTTGATTCTGTATTTGATAAAGAAAGCAATCAAAATCATGAGTTAGTGGTGAGTCTGGTAATTTAGTGCACTTAAAATTTGTACTGTCTCACATAGTCATGCTTACATGATGGCACTGAAATTCAGGCAAGTAATATCTTCTTCTTGCCCTGTTCCAAAAATAAGTTTTGGATAAAGTTATAGTATTTCTGATTTGTAGTGCTAAATTCAATTTTATCCAGATTACATCTACCTTTGTAGGATTTGCTTATCTCTAGGCTTATTTGACACAATCAGATCTTCCCCTGGAACAGGCTGGCTTGCTTCCTGCTGAATTGAGAAAGCAGCTTTGCTTTCTGGCTTCTGATGATCCAGGACTATATTTATGCAAGACTTGAAATATACCACAGAAACTATTTAGATTAGGATTATACATGATATGTATATTTTTTTTTTTAAACTGATAACTGTAAAGTTCTTTAAATGTAGTTATAGATTACATTTGTACTCCTTCTGTATTGACAGTAACATCCAAAGCAATGTCCTGAACTCTAATTTATTGTACAAAAAAAGAGAAAAAGTTTTCTCTGGCTGTCTCTTATCCTTCCTTGGAAAACCAGGACACTTTACAATGTCCGAATATTATCTCATCACATGCTATTGAAAGAGTAATTAACAGAGACAGAAATAAATGTTTGATTTTCAGTGATTTTTTTTTTTCTTCAGAGATTTCTTTCAGGAGAACTCAAAGACCTAGTTAATAATTTGATTGCCGTTTCATGGCACCTAGCCTCTTTCAGTCGCATATGTCACTGCTATCTGAGAAAAAGTTGGATATATTGGGCACCTGGAGCATTAGGGCAGATTTTTATCCTGATAATCACAAAATGAAAAGGCTATCTAAAAACTGCTAATTTATAATGCCGAAGCTAGCTTTTGCTGAGCTTAATACCATTTGCTGGTTTTGAAGGTCTGTAGTTTCCACTCATGTTACGGCATTCTAATTATTATCCTGCTTAGCTTTTGTTTCTTACGAAGATTAAAGGAGTCCGTTTGATGTGTGCAAAGAAGTGACTACAGAAAATGGTAAATTAATTGGAAGATGTCAGCTTAGGAGAATGTTTTTTGACATGAGCGCTGTAAGGCTGTTAACAAACAGACTAACTCATTTGTCTTGCCGTGAAATGAAAATAGAAATCACAACATTATGATAAAATCTTGACTAGGAAGTGCCTGCAAGACTCTTTGAAGCCCTTAGGTCCTTTTCTTCTCTGGGCTTCGGCACTGTGATGTATGCAAACCATGTTCTACATAACTGTGAAGTGAAATCGGTTCTATGCAGAACAGATGGACAAGGGCTAATGTGGCGATGTGCGCTGGAGACGAGAACAGATTAATACCACAAGGGGAGACTGGAGGAAAATTGGAAAGATGCGGGTTTTTGAACTAATTCGTGAATCATTTCCAACTGATAGTTATGCCTTCAGGCACAATGAGTAATATCAAGGAAGCATATTTAATATTTTATGTTTGTTTTAATGAAAATTAGAACCATACTTTTGGATGATTAAAAGAAAAAAAAAAATCTTGTATTCTCCCCTCCCAGAATGTACCTTTGTGATTTAAAAAATCACTGATGAGCTTAATCATGAGCACTGTGGCATGAATTGCTGTTTGTAAAACCAATGGTAGATTCAATAACTTGGCAGAAAGCTTTCAGTAATGGATTTTTTTTTCAAGGACTGCGTGATCTAGGAGAACATCCTTTGCCCCTTGCATTCAAGCCACAGAAATGAAGCTCTGTGGTGTTTGGCGGCATGATCTGATTGCTAGATCTAATTCAGATGTCTGTCTGAGTCTTCTCTGTCTTCATCTAATCCAAACAACTTACAGTCTTGTGAGGTTCAGATTTCCCAAACCGTTAGCAGAGCAAGCACTTGTAAACACACTTTTGAATGAGATTTTCAGGTATTTATCACTGAATAAGGCTTTCAGAAGAGACAGTTCACATGACCCAGTTACCCTTTTCTTGCTAATGGACGTTTTACTCTGATAATCACATAGAAATAAAAAGGTCCACCTGAGAATTAAAACACTTTTAACATGCATAAAAGCATTACGATCTGAAACAATGAAGATACTTGAGATATAACTTCTCTGTGTTATTGAAGGTGTCAGAGTTTTGTTTGTGGGTGGAAAAGCACAGTTTCATATATTAAGTCGTAAAGATTCTTCATTTTGCAAAACTCAGAGTGTATGGATTAGCTAATAATTACTATTCATAATAGGCATAGCTAATAAAAGGAAAAAGGAACTACGAGGAAAGGAAAAACACAGATAATTTTCTGGATGATCTACATTCTCTGTGCAACTTCTCAGGAGAACACTTTTAAGCTATAGAGGAGCATGTGAAATACTTGACAGTGAGGGAATATTTTGAGAAAAAGCTAATGAAAATGGCAGATTTAGTTTGTTAGTAAGTAAATAATCTACAAGGTTTCTGTTCACCAGCACAGAAGATGGTGTTATCATACGTCTTGTATATAATTCTTTCTTTCTAGACAAGGTGCAAAACGAAGGGAAAAAAGGTATAAAATGGCCTGCTTGCCTGAAACTTGATTCTAATTCTACTGATTTCATTGCAGGTTGCAAACCTCGCCTGTTCGATCTCAAATAATGAAGAAGGTGTGAAGTTAGTCCGTATGGCAGCAACACAGATTGATAGTCTGTGCCCACAGGTAAGTGGGATGCCTGTTACACAGGACTTCAGAGCTCGTTTGGCATTAAAAAGCATCAGTTAGCTGAGACAGGGAAAACAGCCTAGATGGAGATTATAGCCTTGCCTTTGTCGTTGCGTTGCTGCCTGCTTTCCTCAAACTGTGAAAAATACATTCACATCTCAAGACCCGATTATCGAATGGGCGGTAGTGCAGTATTTTTAACACAGTCCATATCTATTTGCTCTTTCTCTTGTGAAAAAGATTTGCCAGTCCTTCTAACAAATGCTTTTGAATAACAGGTTATAAATGCTGCGCTCACATTGGCTGCCAGACCCCAGAGCAAAGTAGCACAGGACAACATGGACGTCTTTAAAGATCAGTGGGAGAAACAAGTGCGAGTTCTCACTGAAGCTGTTGATGACATCACTTCAGTGGATGATTTCCTCTCTGTTTCAGGTACTGGGGTCAAGGAACTGATCTAAAAATATACCGCAAAATTACAGTAATAGGTCAGAGCAAAGAAAAGTCATCGTTATAAAAGTATCAATAGTCCATTGATCGTATTGGAATGCTGATCTTTTTACACTCAGTAGGAGCAACTAAGCCATGCAATTATTCCCTGGTAGCAATGGAGGGCTTTTCATCCCTCCAAAAAATAACATCCTATTTGTGCTCCTGTTTTAGAGAGGTTTTGTTTCAACTCAAGCACAAAGTAGGAATTTGGCTGCCTTTTAGAAATGTCTTAGAGATGTGTCACAGGCTGACACTACTAGAAAAAAAAGAGTCCTTGTGGAGTTGTGGGCAAGAAAAGGAAAGATTAACTTCATTTTATGGCTTTGCCGAGTCTAAGCAGCAAAGTCTAAGCAGCAAAGTCTAAGCTGAGTCTAAGCAATGGGGCAGATGTACCATACAGTCATTGGCCCTCTGATCACAGAATCACAGAATCACCGGGTTGGAAGAGACCCATCGGATCATCGAGTCCAACGATTCCCATCATCCATACCAGGCAGCCAGGTCCTGAAGAGAGATAGGAAGAAGGGAAATAGGCAGATGCTGCGTATGAATCCCATATAAGTATACTTATACTGGACATGAACAGTGTGCACATTTCCAGAGATCTGGGAGGCACTTCTATGTCCTAGAATTTGTGGAGTAGCAATGCAAGCAATTGGAGAGAAGTAGTAAAGTAACATAAAAAACCAGAAAATCTTTGTGCTTCTCTGACCTTGCTAGGAAAGATTACATTGCAAAGCAAGTTCTTCCACAAAAAGCAGGCGATTATAGCACATTGACACTTGGGGTCACAATCTTTCCTCCATCCTCTTTGTAAAGTGCAGAGTAGCACTTGTACACTCTTGTAAAAGAGTATATTTCTTATAATACAGCCATGCACAATTGAATACTATAATTGCCAAATATTGCGTGTCTTGGGTTAATTATCTGCTGCAGAAAACTCATTTTCCTATTACAATTTGAAAGAAGTGAATTTAATTGTGAACAAGGACATAGAGTCTGCCAAGTGTGCTTTAGCCTACTCTAAACTAACATCATAGAAGAGGTAGCTAAACTTCAGGAGATAGCCTGGCCTTAATTTTGTGTTTCATTCTATGTTATTTTCTTTGACATTTCCCAAATTTCCTAATAAGAGTTGAAGATCTTTGGAGAAAAAAGAATATCCTTTAAAAAAATCCTTAATTTTCTTTTTTTTTCCCTCGCCTTTATTTCATAGAATCATAGAATCACCAGGTTGGAAGAGACCCACCGGGTCATCGAGTCCAACCATTCCTATCAAAAAATTCCTATTTCGTTTGCTTGTATCCCACTATTATTAGTAGCAGGGAAAATATTCTTTTTGGTGTAGTTATACTGCACTCTAGCACTGCTGGAGTGTTTACTGCAAGCCATAAAAATGAATTCTCAGACTAAAAGGATACTTCAGAATCCAGTGGCACATAGATTTTTATTCAATATTTGAAGCTAGCAAACACTTTTCAACAGATCTACTACTATTACATAACGAGTGAGCAGATCAAGCTGTAAACTGCAGGCCCAGTCCACGAGTCAAAGAGACGGCAAACACACTTAAAAGGCCATTTAGTTATTTGTTTGAGGACTTTGTTCACTCCAAGCACTTGCATCCGTAAAACCAGAAGTCATTTGAACAGATGACATTTTTGTTTTTCTCAGATAATGTTTTCTTCTAATTTAGTCTTGACTCAGATACAAACTTCCCAATGCAGATGGGTAATTATATTTCTATTGAGTTTAGGTTTTGGGTTTTTTTTTTCTAATACTGTCCATAGACAACTCTATATCTTAAAAATGATAAGACGTCTCATGTATCCAGAAATCTCGTTGTTGCTAGCTGTGAGCTTAGGAGCCTGAGCTTATACAAGGTAGTTTTATTTTTGGACATTAAACCAGTGAAGCATTCAAAATGGGCTTGTGTCTGATTAAACATACTTCATGAAATAACACCTCCTCCTCTTCATATTGAGTGTCACATTTGATAGCATGTTTTATTAATATGGTGTCTACCAAAAGAAGATTGACCGTAATTTTAATCAGTTACTTTATATTCCAAATGCACTGTCAGCTCAAACCCATACAGTAATACTTGTTGGGTAAAATTTGGCTGTACTGTGGTAGAAAAAAATTAATGATGGTGGGGAGGAAATAGAGAAGAAATAATTTGGCAAAGCAATGTTTTTTTAAAAGTGGATAGGAGATTTTTAAACAAATAATTTTGCCTTGCAAGTTACTCAGATTCACAGCTCGGGGGACTTTCAGTTTTCCTTCGGTCGCTGTAGTTTAAAATTCAACATCATGTAAAACATTCGTGAAACCCTCAAATGATCCAACCTTGGGATTTTTAACAGTGAAGATTACTGTGTCATTCCAGTTTTGTGGTCCAGAATAATTAACAAAAATCAGGTTTTGTCTACGGCAGAAAAGTATGTTATTGTTTGTAATCGCTGAGTTTCTCAGTGTGAGTTTCCTCAAATATGAAATTGAGTCATGGTTTTATCATGGAAATTATTTTAACTATGCTGTCTGCAGGGAAGTGATGTCTGACAGTCAAAATCTGCTTCATCCTTTCACATTATCTGTGTGTGAGGATACTACATGTGATACTGCTGCACGTGAGAGTAGATGGACTGATTCTGAGCCAAAAAAACCAAACCCAACGCAGCTCCTAACATTCAACAAAGCTACTTGACATCATATCATCTGAGCAGACTCACTGTTGACAACTCTCATTTCAGAAAAGGCATAGTCACATATGATTATTCAGTGTATCATGAAAAATTCACACCTTAATCTCTGGCGCACACAGAGTAGAGGACATGAACTGCTTGTGCGCAGGCTCCCTGCTGTCTACAAAGGCAGTTTTGCTGTTTTCTTCTCAAAATGGTTTATTTTACTTTCTAACTTATTTAGGACCAAATAAACCAAATATATTAAATGTTTATAGGAATGTGTAAATTCATCTTCGAGAAATTGCCCAGCTGCTTATTAGAGCACCTCATAATATTTGACTACTTTCTTTTTAGCATTGATTTTTATTACACTTTCATTATAGCTAAATTAAGTGTGATGTTTGAAATTAATGCGACTTTTTCAATGGACTGTAGGTTTTAGTTGCAGTACAGGCGAAAGGATGTAGCCCAGTCCCTTACGAAGACAAACAGCACACGGGATTTTTACTATTTGGTGACATAGGATCAGAGAATGGTATTTATTTTGCAAAACTGAGTAAGGACAGACATCAGTTTCCTAATCATAGAATCATAGAATAACCAGGTTGGAAGAGACCCACTGGATCGTCGAGTCCAACCATTCCTATCAAACCCTAATAATCGTGTTATAGTGCTATAGATAATAGTGTTTAAAAGCCCAGACTATCACTTTACTTAGATCAGTATTGCCCTGAAGAAGGGCCTGCCACTCCCTGATGAATATATTAGCAGATCCAGCTAGTGTTTAATCATGAGCAGCCGATGAAATTTGTTTTGGTAGTAGTTACATATTCATTTAGGCTTGGCTCTCCTTAAAAGACAGGAAGAGGCGGAAAAACAAAGAACATCACAATTTTTTTTTCATTTCAAGGCATGACATGCAATTCTGACTTTTGACAAAAATATCAAAAAGGGACATAAGGAATATGTTTTATTTTATATGTTTATGTGTTATTTCTATATGTTTTATATGTTTACTACTCTTTGCCACTTCTCTCAGTGGAAGTGGAGGGTTTTTTAGCTCCCACTGTCAAGACTGGCATCGTTTCTCACTGGGCTTAATAAAGGAACTGAACTAAAACTGTTCTAAAATTAAACAATGTTTACAGGGCTGAACATTTTGTCCCATTTCTCCCATCATATTCTTTGCCTAAACACTGCTGGTACAGTTACAAATGCAGTAATGTGCAGATGTTGTCACGCAGACAAATACACCCTAAGTGTAGCGAGATGGAAGAAAAATGTTCAAAAAAAAATGGAGACAAAACCTCATGTAACTTTCTCCTTGACCCAAAAGAAAACAAAGACGTAGGTAGAACAAATGAACTTAGACAAATGGAAATATATTTAAAAGAAATCTGACTAATTGCTATGGTTTTCTTCATGAGGTTTTCTTCATGTTTTCTTCATATGGTTTTCTTCATATTTTCTTCATGTTTTCTTCATGGTTTTTTGTTCATGTTTCTTCATGTTTTCTTCATATGGTTTTCATATGGTTTTCTTCATAATGTACCGACGTCTGCTATTTACCCAAATCAGTAAGTTTTACTATGAGGGAAAACAATTTTTATTCTTCATATGTTCCAGAAAACCATATCCTGGAAGATGTGAATAAGTGTGTGATCGCCCTCCAAGAGGGGGATGTCGATACGCTGGACAGAACTGCAGGTGCCATCCGGGGCCGCGCAGCCAGAGTGATTCACATCATTAATGCGGAGATGGAAAATTATGAAACCGGCGTTTATACTGAGAAGGTACTGGAAGCTACCAAACTGCTCTCCGAAACTGGTAAGCTTGTTTGGAATATTGTTCAAGATTAAGTCACATAGAACTTCCAGTTAGTTCTCTGAGATCTGTCACTCAGGGGGGGAAGTCGTGCGTGAAAACAAGACATAAATAAGTTAATGACCACACATGTTTTGGTTTGGGTTTTTGGGGTTTTTTTTATCCTACTTAATGCTGTTACAGAGCATATTCATAGAATCATAGAATAGTTTGGGTTGGAAGGAACTTTAAAGATCATCCAGTTCCAACCCTCCTGCCATGGGCAGGGACACCTCCCACTGGCTCAGGCTGCCCAAGGCCCCATCCAACCTGACCTTGAACCCCTCCAGGGATGGGGCAACCTGTTCCAGTGTCTCACCACCCTCATGGTGAAGAAATTCCTCCTTATGCCTAGTCGAAATCTGCCCCTCTCCAGTTTATACCCGTTGGTCCTACTTCTATCGCTACAAGCCTTTCTGAAAAGTCCCTCCCCAGCTTTCTTGTACATTCCCTTCAGCTACCTAATGACAAGACTTGTATAAGAGAAGAGGATCAGGAACCCATCAAAGCTAGTCTATTTCATCAAAGTTTTCGGTCACTTGAGTAAATCATACACAGCTTTTTCTTCAAATTCTTCATGAGTTGGTTGATTATGTATTAAATGCCTCAAGAAAATCATTACAAACGTTACTATGGTCTGTGCAGGTGAATGTAACTTGTTGGTGAACTGAAGTTGTGTTTCTAAACAAAACAATTTTNTCCCTTAAACACCTCCAGGGAAGGTGAATCAACCACCTCCCTGGGCAACCTGTTCCAGTGCCCAATGACCCTTCCTGTGATTTTTTTTTTCTAATGTCCAGCCTAAACCTCCCCTGGTAGAGCTTGAGGCCATTCCCTCTTGTCCTGTCCCCTGTCACTTGGGAGAAGAGGCTAGCACCCTCCTCTCCACAACCTCCTTTCAGGTAGTTATAGAGAGCAATGATGAATGATGCTTTGATTTTCGTTGCTATTACATACTAGGTCTCCATTCACTGTACAAGTGACCAGCTGTGATAGAGATAGTGTAGATGACTGAAAATGTTTGTGTTGATCCTCCACTATCTGCTTGTGCTCATCCTTCTGGACTTTATAATAACCAAGATTACTTGAGAAGGAACAAATTAGAGTGCACCAATTCAGGACGTGGCAAATGTTACACGCAGACAAAACAGCTAGACTTCTCCCTGTGAGATAGCAAAGCAAAAAATATTGCAGCTCTGGCAGCCCCTGTGTTAGATTTCAGATCAGAAATCAGCAAAATTATCTAAAAAAAATATGTTGGGATGATTTAATACTACTTGTTGTGCTTAGTTGTCCCCAACTGAAAGGGGTCCCAAGCCCTAATTGCGCAGGTAAATCCCAGTGAGTAAAATCAGTAATTTCTTCTTTTTTCTTACTTTTCTTTATGTTTTATCAGAAATTATAGCTGAAGTGTGGGTGCTTGTGATGGTGATTATGGTTAGTGCAATGAGTACTGTAAACTTAGCTTATTTTAAAAAGTCTGTGAACTGGTATTATAAATTCACAGAAAGAAAATAATCTATTCAGTTTGATATGGTAAAATATTTTGCTACGCTCTTACGTTAAAGCCTTCATTTGGTAAAGCAGAGATTTTGAAGAATTCTCCCTATCATTAAGATTTCTTTATTAAGCAAAGGAAAATATATCTTCGGGATTTTTATTCAGCTAAAATTCTAATCTAATCTTCTGTAATTTTTTTATTAATAATTTTTCAGCAGAATAACTGACAGTTATAAAGCACAATACTAGGCAGAGTAAATATTTATGTTCCACATTTAATGCACTTTTTAATATAATTTGAACTAAAACTAAGTACTAGAAGTCCTAGACTAAGTGCATCTTGACAATATCAACTCTGTAATGCTGGGATTCAATACTTAGACTTAGTTCCCGTTCCTCAAAGTCAAAGTTATTACTTGTTTTTTATTTGTTTTTAAGTAAGCTTGTGGACAACCTAAATATTTTTCAAATAAACACATGTTTTAAATGTTAAGAACTGTACATCATGTTAAATGTTGCATCATTTACAAATGGTGCAATAGAAGTTTGGAAGATGGAATGGGCACAAATTCAATGGAGCCAATGAAGGTAAAACAACACATGCCAGACATTGATTTGGATCATTACTATTACAGCAAAATTTCTCTCTGCTGCTTTTCAGCCTGTTTACAAAGGCATTGATTATTATTTCTTTATGATTGTTTGTTACAAAATCTGGATTTCACTGGCCCATGTTGTCACTATAGAATCATAGAATAGTTTGGTTGGAAGGGACTTCAAAGATCATCTAGTTCCACCTCCCCCTGCTATGGGCAGGGACATCCCACTAGATCAGGCTGCCCAGGGCACGTCCAATCTCCAGAATAAAGTGGTGAAAATGAAATTTGGGTAATCCTACTCCATTTTGTGCCCCTACCCTCTCCTTCAGAACAGGTCTCTGTCTACGTATGCATCTTTATAGTTATGGTTATAGAGAGATAGTTATCCACAAATATAACCATAGATTTATATATTCACTCTATTTATCACCTTGAGATCCCGAGCTGATTTTATTGAGCACTCAAGAATATTGAGAGTGATTTATTTGGAGTTGGGCTCCTCGCGTAGATGCACTTAGGAACACAATGATGGACACCTCCTTATCACTTTCATCTTTCTTTCTCCTTTGTTTTTTAATTGAACTTTGATTTATTTTTAAATTAAGTCCTTTTAAAACCCGGGGAAAATTTATTTAAAGGACAATGGGAGGCAAATAAGCGCATTACTTTTTTTCTTATGACTATTATTCACTTTTAACTGTTAGCTCAAGAAAGGAAAGCCTTTGTTAAGCCTCCTTTTCCAGGGATTTTATGCTATACAAGTACCAGGTCTGATGCAGAAATATGGATACGCTGTTTTAGAAAGAGAAACACCTTGCTAATGGTTTTTTTAGGGGACAGGAAATTAANATTTATTTGGAGTTGGGCTTCTTGTGTAGATGCACTTAGGAACACAATGATGGACTCCTCCTTATCACTTTCATCTTTCTTTCTCCTTTTTTTTTAATTGAACTTTGATTTATTTTTAAATTAAGTCCTTTTAAAACCCGGGGAAAATTTATTTAAAGGACAATGGGAGGCAAATAAGCGCATTACTTTTTTTCTTATGACTATTATTCACTTTTAACTGTTAGCTCAAGAAAGGAAAGCCTTTGTTAAGCCTCCTTTTCCAGGGATTTTATGCTATACAAGTACCAGGTCTGATGCAGAAATATGGATACGCTGTTTTAGAAAGAGAAACACCTTGCTAATGGTTTTTTTAGGGGACAGGAAATTAATCTTTAGTGAAAGCAATATTGGTAGGTTCTAAGAAACTTACTTTAATAACTGGTTTCACCTTAAAGTTTTATTGTTTGTTGTTTCCATTTACTGCCTTTGGAATATATGGAGGGAGGGTTAGTGGTTTAGAGCTTTCCTGTCTGTGCCTGAATAACCCATTGCCTTTGTAGCCAAGTACTTGGTAGAGGCAAGATTCTTATCGCTGACAGCAGTATTAGGGAGTGACATATTGGCCAGCGTCTTTTTAAAATTGTGCACTTTTCTTTTCCTTTAAAACCAAAATAAAAACTTGATTCTTCACTTGCTGACTTCCTTATAAATCCAAGATGGAAACTATAAAACCACAGAGTCTACAGGGCTTGCTGGGAACAAACACAAATCTCAGAGATTTTAGGGAATGGTAATTGTATGCAGAAGTAAATGAGAGCTACAGGGTTTGGGTTTTTTTTTTTTTATTTGTTTTTGGATGGGGGGACTGTGAAGTTTTTCTAGTATCTTTAGCTTAATTTCCTAAAGATTAAGGGCCAGCGGCACAGTGGGGGTAGCCCCAGTCCTGGGCATTGGGCACCTCTATGAGGACACATGCCAGGCTGCGGTATCAGCCCACAGGTGGGAGTCAGGATCAGGCCCAGTGAGGGGAACCAGATTCAAACACAGCCCAGGGACTGGTAGGCAGAGCCGTGCTGATGGCTCCTTTGAAATGTTGCTATTCAGCATTTGTGGGAAGTACAAAATTACACTACTACTACAAATGGTCCATGAAAAAAAAGAAATGAAAGAGGGGTAGAAAGGAGAAGAGAGGAAAAAGAAAAGTCAATGAAAAAGGGAAAAAAAGGGGGA
>WAAB01024670.1:0-47988 GCA_013389865.1 Piaya cayana
TAAAGGGACAAAAGAAATGTTTTGCTCAAACCAAGATGCTTTTTCCCTCCTTTACTTTCAGCTTGAAAATAAGTGGTCAAAAACAACACCAAAGTGTTTTTCCTAGTGAACCGAAAATTCAATTAGCTGAAAAGCTCTTACTCTCACTTCAGCATCAGGTCTTGTCTGCAGAGGCAGGGAGTGTGCAATGCACTACTGAATGCATTTGCAACCCAACCTGTTGCATTAAAACCTCCCCTGAATAGATGCCTTCCATTGAGGACAAAGTAAGTTATACTATTGGAAGATAAATTTTCCCAATCAAAGGCAGAATGAAGATTGGATTAAACCCACGTTCCGTAGCCCACTTAAGGTCCAAATTTCCATCAGACATCATCACTCAGAGTCTTTTTCAACCTTATGCCAACTCAGACACCTCGGAGAAGAAGTTATTACAGAAATGAGGAATTTCAGCTTTTTGTGCTCATGAAGAACGCCGTCCTAAGGTTGGGTAATCACATGACTAGATTTTGGACCAGTTATTCAAACATCAGTGACCCTACAAAATCCCCGAAACTCCGTAGATCTTTGCACAACACCCTTCCCATCAGGCAGGCTGCCTCAGAAAGGCTATGGAATAGTTTCTCATGAGTTCCTCCTCAGATGTTTCTACCAAACTTAGACAGCTATAGGATGTGGAGAAGGTTAAGACAAATTTTCACGTGCCAAGGCCTTTATCTGAGTTTAGCCTGGACTTGCTCCAGTGCATCAAGCTGAGAATAGCCTCTTAGGAAGATGCCACTGATTCAAAGGCTACTATCATGTAATTCTGTGAGCCCAAATAATGATCAAAGACTTTCTATTGGCATCTGAATAGCAACCTCTGCAGTACGAAAAATGTAATATTGCATCTCAGAATTTGAAATTCCCAGAAAATGAGATTTTTTTTTCAATTTTCTTAAGCCATTTTACTTACCAAACAATTCCTGTTAGTGCCTGAAATCTTCCTGTCCCATCAGCTCCAGTCATTCAGAACACAGAGTGGCTGTAAAGCCTCCCTGGGGAGACTGAGTGCAAGCAGTGGCTGAAGCCATACAAATGGGACTGCATGTCATCCACAGATCTGGCCTGCACACTATCAACCTATCACCCTTTCAAACACACAAATAATGCAATTCTGCTGGCCTGGCTGATAAACCACCAATTCCCCTCTATAGCAGAGATGAGGGCATAGGGGAAGGCAGGGAGGCAAATGCAGAGCTGCTTTGTAACTTGTTCACCACCTTATCCAGACCCTGTTTTCCCATCAATAGCAGAGCCTACTGGAGACAATGTTGGAGCTTATCCTGTGGGGTGACACACTGTTGTGTCATCTCCATCAAGCTCAGATATCATCGATTCACAAGGGTTCAACACTTTTGCTTCTGAGATAGGCAGGTCGAGCTGCCTCATCGAGGGAAATCACAGCAAGTGCACTGTGCCAAGTCCTGATACCACTTAAGTCAGTGACACAGCTCCAGTTGACCTCAGTGGGACCAGAATTTATGTAGCACCATGCAATTTCTATAGGTTTCTTGTGCAGTTTATGAAGCATATGTGCGCTCTCTCTCTGCACGCTTATTTGACTTTCACACTCTTGATGGAAATGTGTCTTTACAAATTTGCAAATAGCACAGCAGCTGTGTGTTTATGAAACCTCATTTGAGGGCCACATGTATTCTCACCCTTGTGCTATTAATATTTATACTGTCACAACCACATATACACAAATACCTCACACAAATACACATGCATGCTGTAGAACAATAAGGAAAACAGATAAAAAACACTTCTGAGTCAGTCATGCCCCTAAAAAAACCCTTGGCAAGGCAGATTCATGTTCTCAAAAGATAGTACAAAGGAACTTTTAACTTGATCCTGGTGACTTGGTGCAAATTTCTTTGCTTTTGCACCTTTAGTTTTTGCACAGCACCTCTCCCTGATTTGAAATGACTTGAGTCTAAAACATTTTGCAGGGTGAAGTCAGATATTCCAGCCAGTTGGGTGACAACTTATAGAGTAGCCATGACTTCAGGTGTTGCAGGCTATTGATAGCCAGGCAAGTGACTCCAGCTGCTGCTACTCTTCCCCAGCCAGTGTTACAAACATTTTTCAGAAGGCCACAATGGAGCTGGGTAACAGCTTTTTATGGAAATGATTTTTTTTAGGCAAAAATGCAGAATCAGGGTGCTTTAGTCAATCTGCAAATTACTCGACTTGCTTCAAATGCAAACAGGAAAAAATCTGCAATAACATACAGCCTAGATGCTTTATTTTGACAATCTCAGATGAAACATTTTGATTTCCTCATGCTGAAAAGCTCTGCATTATTGAATTTGCCTCCATTTAATTTTATCTGTTCCAAAAGATGAACACTATTTGTCCCATCCTAAATATTAATTATTCTTTAGCTTTCTGCTTTGTTAGAGAAATTGGTTTAAATGATCATTTAAGGTTGGCCAAGTGCAATTTCTTCTCTTCCTTCCCTCCACACTGATTTCCCAGCTCAGTAAATGAACCAACTCCCTGTAAGGAGCCCAGTGCATCCTTTTTTCTCCAAGGTCCTGAGACCAAAGACCAAACATGTGAAGCTGTGAGTAAGCTGGACTTTGAGCACCCATTTTCAGTGTGCATGAGGCAGGGAGCAAGCAGCCTTGCTAAGTGTCCTCCTTTCATTTTACAAGGAAACTTTGCTGTAAGACCACATGGCTGTTCTGATGCCAACAAGTTCCCTGCAGATGGAGAGAGCAAATAAAAATGTGCATATTTACATTATACATGCAGATTAGATAGCGTGCATTCCTCACAGCCTGTCCCTGAAACACCCTCCAAAAGGAGTGTGGGGGAGAATGCCAAGAAGTCGAGTCCAACTCTGTTCTCTCATTGTCTCACTCCCACATTCCTGCTCTTAAACGACATGTACCCCTGCCTAATTAACCCTTTCTGATGCCCTGCATCATGGAGAAAGCTCTCAATGCCCAGCAATCTCTAGCATAGTGCAAAAAGTGGAAATACTTCCTTTCAGAGTACTGCTAAATTCAACAGCCAGAAGAAGTATCTGCAGAATGCCAGTAGTAATGATGGGGAAATTACTTACTACATTTCCTAACATTGACATTATCTGGTGAAAGCAGAGTGGATGCGTGGATACATGTGTGTGCATGTAAGGACTAACTCTGGCATGGAGCTAAAACACTGAAGCGATGAATGGAAGCCCAGTTGTATTTACAAAGAGCTTTTGTAATCAGGCTGACTTCTACATACCATCTCATCCCTGAAGTGCTCTCTTCAAACAGGCCTCCTCAGCACCTACAAGCCTGCTCTCTCACCACCAGATTCAGCCTCTTCTTGTATGCCTTCCTCCAGAACTCATCCCTGCCCCAGCCTCACCTCCCTGTGGCACTGGGGAGAGCTTCTAGAGCTCTGTAATGTCCTCCTGAGCACAAGTGTCCATTCCCATGGAAGTCCTACAGCGAGTTCTTTTTGTAAGAAATAGATTCGTGTGGGGAGTAAGAAGCAAGACAGTGATAGGCTCTGCTCCTGGAGAGGATCAAATATAACTTCTTTCAAAGCAGTAGGAGAACAAATGGCAGAGCTGTATCAGGCCCACCTGATCCCCTACTACGAAGGATGACATTTAGTCTCAAAAGCTCGTGCCTTTTGCTGAGCCAGGTCTTGAATACCTGTCTGAATACCTGCTCAATCCCATCTGCAGCAAGACTGCTAAGACAACAAACTGAGCCTGTGGTGAAGCTATCAGATTGCTCCAGGTGTTCCCTTCTTAAAAGGCCTGGACCTAGAACTCTGCACATGATTTAAAAAAGTCTGCAAGGAAATAAGTCTGAGGTTATGTATGGACAGACGCAGGGTAGCAAAAGCCTCCAGGCAATCAAAGAGCATTGCTTTGGGCTATGGGGAATTACCCTGCTGGACACACGTGCTCACACACTCACCTGTTTCTCATCTCTCTAACTGCAGCACTCGTGTCTGCCTTCCCAAATGAGGTTCCTCAGGGCACTTGTTCTTCTGGCTCTTCAGCAAGCAACACCCTCGTTTGCACATGCTGCTCTTGCCCTCCCACACAGCTCAGCATTGCAGAGCCCTATTAGGAAGTTATGCCCTATTTCTCTCCAGAAAATCCTTGCTGGGCTCTGCCAGCTGCCACCTTGCTGACAGATGTTCTGCTGAGGCACATTCTATCATTTTTACATAGTGGCAGCCTGGCTAAATATTTCATGCCTTGTGCCAAACTTCTAGTTCTCCCAGTCGAAAGGAATGGTGGAGCCAAGTCTCTCCTGGACCGTGCATGGCTTTGAGGCGCCCATCCCTGAAGTCTTTGTGGTCTTCCCTCCAGGTGGGTCACAAGGCTGTGCTCAGGAAGAAGCTTTCCTTTGAAGTGAGGTTGGCTCCAGCTTTTTGAGAGGTAAGAAAAACTACCTTAACAGTATCTGCAGCAGGAAAGAGCTTGGCTGGACATAAGATATGGAGGAATGAGAGATTCATGGCATCACCCAGGCAGATGAAAAAATTATATTTGTTGATCTAATTTTAAAGGTATAGTTTTCCAATTTGTATCCATGAGATAGAAATGCCTTAAATGTTTTCTATATAAAGAAACCAACAGAAAAGCAAGAAGTTTTTAAGCATTGCAAGGTGGAATAAGCAAGATGAATGGCAAGGACCTGAACGGCAGATTCTGGAAGGAAGCACAGAGGGTGGTGGAATATCATAGAATCACCAGGTTGGAAAAGACCTACTGGATGGGAAAGACCATTTCTTGGGATACTGTTGTGCTTAGGAATTATGAAAAGTGAGACTTTATGTGTTGTGGTATAGGAAGCCTTCTCAGATCCTTCTGCCAGATTTTACAATGTTCTTACAACTGTGATAGCAATGATAGCAAAGTAAATGAAATACAGCTTAAAATCATAAGGAAGCTAAAACAATTTCCCTGTTTCATGTTGCACATTTACAGTCTCTTCTTCAAAGATCTTGTGCATAGCTATTTTAGTCTATTCTAAATTGGCATTCACTCCAATTTCACCAGCATTATAGTTGAGTGCTTCCAGTATTACACCAAGCAATCTGACTAGTATCTCCTACAGGTAGTTGTGAAGACTCTTTCATGAAGGCTGTTATAGGCTGGACCAATAGAGTTCCTCCTAACACTAATTAGTTCATATAGGGGCAGTTTTAAAAAAAAAAGGTGCATGTTTAAGGTCCCAAATCAAGCCCTAAATGTATGGGCACACTTAAAATTAGGAAATCACTTCTGCATTTTCAAAGATGCTTGAACATCCAGTCCTCATTCCCTCATTCACTTGGCAGGTTGCCCATTATGAGCTTTTGAGCCCAGTTTCGTTTTTGTAAGTTTTATTTTCAGGCACTGTGGATAGGTCAGTCAATCCTGGTCTGTTCTTTTGTGGTGGGGTGCGTCAGTTCCCAGAACAGCAAGCACAGAGTTAAACAATTAGTCCATTGATGGCCTAGACCATAGGAAAATCTAATGATGGACCCAGATTTTACTGCCAAAAGGGAACCTCCCCACTTTCCACTGCACGAATGAGGCTGACAGATCACCACATTTACAGCATCTTAAATGCAGGTTTGGAGTCATTTTGTTTAAAATTGGACAAAAATAGTAAAGTCAATGTGGCACAAAGTACCATGCAAGTGTTGTGAATAAAAGCTTCAAAGGGCACTAAAGTGCCATTGATTACCTTTGAGAGCATCTTTAAGATCTCTAGTCCACGATAAAGAACTTACACATACGCTGTAATGTTAAACCATCATCTCTACATTTCTAATAACCACCTTTTCTCCAGTAGATGAATCCAGCCTTTAACACCCTGACAGGGGGTTCTCGCTAAAGATAGACAAGGAAATCACAGCAAGTTAGACTCCTGTTAAGTTCAACAGTATTATGTCCTTAAAAGCCACTAGTGGTCAGCTCTGCTTTGGCAGCTAAGATTTTAAGAGGAATTAACGTGCCTGTTCTTAATGATGGTTTAATATCTTGCATATCTGTAAAACCAGTTGGAATTCAGAGGTGGTGATAAGATGCCTCATCACTTTCCTCTGTATTTTTATCGTATCTCATACCGTGGCTTGTTTTATAGAAGAAGAATCTAATAAACTAAGATCATATACTTTTGGGGAGAGGAGGAGAACATTACACGTTTGGTTGATAATGATAACACTGTTGCCATATGAAGTATTTGAATAGATACTGGCTGTCATTTTGAGGAGAAATTTAGAATAATGCAGGATGAGCATGGCATGGTTGAAGTGGATTTAAAACTGAGAGTGCAAAATGGAGACAGGGAATGAAAAGCAAAATCACTCAAGAGCATTTTTAGGGTCAGATCACCTTCTAGGAAGGAAGCCAGGACCAGAACTCCACCCTCTCCACCTGTGCAGCCAGTACCCAACTCCACCGTTAACACATAGGCTGCATGCACTGGGACAGGGAGCAGCTTGTGTTTGCAGGGACCTCCAAGGAGAACAGTCTGGAAATGTCAGAACTACTTTCTTTTACAGACCTGCTCTTGAGAAGTGCAGGAAGAAGCCCAGTCTGGCCACAGACTGCAGTAAGTAGGGTGCTGTCATGCAGAAAATCTTGGCAGAAGCCTTCAACTGCTGAACCCTCCCCAGCACCACACAACTAACCCAGCCAAGTGAGCGACAGCTACTAACAGGCCACCTTCTAGTCTGGCCCAGATCCGATTTGCCGTCTGAGCTCCTGCCTGCTATCACTGTGCTGCTTTACCTAGACAGAGCTGGACAGGTGGCACTGGCAAGAAACCAAGGAAAAGCAGTTCATTCCTGGGGAGTACTCTTCCATCCGAGATGGCACATTATAGGAGATGTGGTGTGTATTGGCAGCAAGATCAGATGTGCCTTATAGCAGTTTCTGAAGCTTTGGAACTAGCTCAGACTTGAAATTCAGTGGAATTTGGTTAACTTGTTCTGTTTTGTCTGAATAGCGCTTTTTTTTTTTTTTTTTGCATGAGGCTTTTGGCTTCATCTCCTGTTGGGAGTGCTGAAATTCCATCACAAAAGCTACATCATCACTTAGCTTTTTATTATATACTTTCAGCACAACATGACTGCTAGTGAATCTCCAGCCATGCTGGAAATGGGGAAAGAAAAAATCAATAGTTCTTTAGATCATGCAAAAAGACTGTGTCCCTCTGCCAATGGACGACTCCATTTGCATTTCTCCTCTTCTCTAGCAACTGATGCTACCACAAGATGGGATTAACTGGAGGTCCCCTTTACCTTCAGGAAGTTTTTTTGCAGTGGGATGTATTTTTCAGAATGAGTGACAGAAGTGTGGTGAGAAGAAAAGAGTTCCCTTGAGCAGTCTCTAATACTACTCTTTGCATTCCCCATTCCTTAGTAATCTCTCCTCTGCAGGCTTGTCCTACCCAACCCTATTTAGCTAGTAATTGCTGAAGGAATCAAAATACAAGGTAAGGCAACTGCAGGCATTGAGTCGAAAAAAATCTCCACTTGCACATGCAGAAGTCTGAAAGAGTGAGAGGAGAGAAAGCACGTTAAAGGAAAGACAACATTTGCAGCAGGCTGGTGTGTCCTTGACCGAAGGAGACATCAAAGACAGCTTCAGTGATTTACTCTTTGACAGGCTGGCATCTCTGTGATTCACCGAGCTAATCAATTAGGTGGTACATTCCCCCTCCCCACCATCCCTTTATTTTTAACAGCTTCTTGCCAGGAGTGGAAATGCTTCAGAACTGAATGGGTATCAACATCCAGACCACACTACAAGAGCTGACAAATACCATCCCACCGGGTCTGAAAGGGAGTCAGGACACTATTAAAGGGGATTTGGATACCAAATATTACTGGGTCATATGACACAGTCATTATTGTGCAGTTGCACAACCCCTTCATTTAATTTGGTTTAGGTCTCTTCCTGCCTCACTCCTCCTGTGCTTCTATGCAGGCTTTAAGTACTTGAGTCCTTCAGCCATATACAAACATAGCCTTGGCCTTCAGAAGCACGCTTCCCTCTGAACATATGTAAAACATGAACATAGCGCTCTAGGCAGTAATAATTACCCTTTCTTAGACCTCAAGTGACTCTTCGTAATTTCTCCTTGCTGTTACGTTCAGGCACGTGGACGTACGCATGCACACAGATAAAACACGCATGCAAAAATGCACATGCACTTCAGGTACCCACACAGGGATAGGTACATCCTTTGATCATGTGCATGTTGATTTTTCTGATCCACACTTTATACATTTTACACATGAAAGCATCCTCCCTTACTTCGCACACTCTGTGGCATGTGCACCAATCACAATGTATGCACCAACTTTCTGCCAGTGGTTGCTCTGATAACTGCTGATGAGGAAAAAAGTAGTAAGAAGAATCATTCTCATTGTCTGCTTCCTCTAACTCATTCTGGGTGGGATGCAGGAAAGAAAAGCATGGGTTTACATCCCAAAACGAGAGCAACTTCAGTAACCAATGCCTTCAGAACTGTTCAGTTTTGAATCCTTAAAATCTAATGATAAAAAAAAGACAATCCTGGATTTCCCAAACACTGCATCAAGAGACAGTGCACTCCTCTTCATATGAAACAATCATGTTAGCTGTCCTATTGCAAAATGAGAGACACTGTCACAACAGAACAATTCTTAGTGAGGAGCAAGTCCCGGGAGGCATGAAGACTGGGAAATGTACCACAACAGGCTTGTGGGACTGACAGCTGCTGCTGGCCAAGTACTGTGGAAAGCAGCCTGCATTTAATGTTGTGCTTCCTCTCTCCTAATGAGAAGCTATAGAAATCTGGCCACAGTTTTGTACAGTTAGGGAAATTAGAGCCGTTTGGGGCATTCGGGAAGTAGGCCCCTCCACGTATGGGATTTTATGAAGCCTATAGTCATCCTAGGACAGAAATCTTCTCGGGGATGCACATAAGGACTAAACCATTTTGAGCCATATCCAGAGTCTGAATGAGCCAGTCAGTGCTGGGATGCTGATCCAGCCATATAATTATTTGCAGCATTTAAAATTTCATTGAAGATAATATCAGAATTCTCTAGTCTTTATGGCTGCAAGACTTATCTTCTGAACATAGCCACTGCAGCACTCCCCACATGAATATGTTTATGCACAGATCAAAGAAGCAGGAGTCTGAGTAGGTGCAAAGCAGAAGGACAAAGCAGTAGCACTGCCCTCACATAAATCCAGATTCAGAAAAGCACCCCAGCTACACCTGAAAGAACTGGGATTTTCCCCTTCTTGTCTGAAGACCAACAAAATGTCCTTGTGCTTAGAGGCACTACTTCAGGGTCACTCTCAGCGAATACTTCACTACCTACATTTCTAGGAGAAACACAATGCTAACAAAGATAAGAGCACAGTATTGTGCATTGGCAGAGCACCATCAGATGGAGATATGTTCAGAAGGTGGGAACTCACACAAGTTTTACCCCTGCTCCTTAGCATAAGAAGATGTAACACAGTTGCATGGTGAAAAAAATCCTTCTCTCTGAGGTTAGACTGGAGATCTCTCACTCTGGCATATTGGATTCAGAGAATGCAGGAAAAAATAATAACAGCCTTACCCCATTCTCTCCCACTCATAGCACACATTGTCTTGGGCACCCTGGGGCTCACCCAACTGAGCCCTAGTGCCTGTCTCCCTCTCACTGTTCAGAAGAGCCTCCTGTGAAAACAGAGACATTGTTGAATATTCTCTGATTTGATCTGGATAAAATCTCTCATCAGATCCTGCTGCTTTTCATGGCAAAATACCCACAGGCAACAGAATCCAATTTTTACCCGTTCAGCTTCAGGCATAAATTTGCTGTTTTCAAAGTGGAGACAGCATCAGATGGCAGAGCAAAGGGGGGAAAAAAAAAAAGTCCTTCACCAGCTGTGAAAACTGCCCTTTTAATTTTCATGAAAAGATATGAGACAAGAACAAAAGAGATGTTCTTCTGGCTGTTTCATTCCTCATTGGTGTTGTCGACAGTGAGTGTTTCCTCTCACCATTCAGCTCTTAGATGTCATTAGCTGTTGGATCTCTTTTCAACCTCCCTCCTCTCCCCTTGGTGAGTTACATCCTTCTAGATGTCACCTTTTGAATTCACATTTGATTTTGGGGGGCAAGTTTTATCTATCCTGCCTGCGACATGAAAATGGTTGTTTCCTCTTCCCCTACCCAGATTTCTCTGTTGAGGTAAATCCTCTACCTGTTTCTGTTACTCTGCTTTGAGGCCTTTCTTCAGATGTTAGTCTTTCTGTTTTACATCTACACTCTATCTCATTAAAACTGTGATTGGTCCAGATTTCTCCTCATTACAACAGGCAGAGCTGATGGGAACGCAGTTATAATGAGGGCAAAGAGTATGGCTCAAAACCAACTTCTAATGGCTCATTAGCAAAAAAAGGGGAGTCAGACACCACTGTTGTTTCTTCATTCCTTTTAGAGAAATGAGAACCATCACCTTCCCAGCTTGTGGAGGTTAGTAACATTTAGGCTTCAAAATCAAGGCAAAGCTGTCTTCTTCACTGAGGACTGTTTCGCAGGCTTAGAAGTATCCTGGACTCCTATGTCCTGTGATAATATCTGCAGATGTTCCTGAGTCACTTAATGTGGTTACTCGGTGCTCATTTATCACATTCTTAGTGCTCCTGCTACATCTGGGAAATGAGAGAGGAGCAGTGCTACACACTGGCAACCCGATTCCAGATGCTCTCTCCTCCCCTACTTCAAAGTGGATCCAGTCCTGCTCAATTCTATCTCTCTGATATTCTACTTATACTCACTCATGTATTCCTGGGTTTGTATGTCAGCCTGACTGAAGCATGGAGTACAGGTAAAACTCCAGGTATTTGCCAGAATCTTGGTGGTGGGCTGCTGATATATTGCTCACACAGGGAATGTCAGATTCCCCCCCCTTTTTTTTTTTTGAAAATAGACAAAATCAGACAGAGATGTTCAAGCTTGCGAATAAACCTTAAGAGAGCCTGCCTTGTCTTTTGCCTTCTTCCCCTTCTAGGTAACATCCAGCAGGAGCTGCTATATACTTGAAAGTGTTGTCAAGAGCTACCAGTTCTTTGAACTGTAAAGTAGCAAAGCTAATGTCATTGCCTAGGACTGCCCTTACTCAGGCAAAGTGGCTAAATACTATGTAAAAATCATGAAAATTAAGCAAGGATCTTAGAATTTATGCACTCATATTGTTACACTGCTGAGACATCTCAAGATTAAGCAATTTACACTGTTAAATATCTGTGCACTAAATAGCTTAGGAGGAGCTTCATTGCATTGACAGTCTGGCTCATGTATTCTTATTAGTTACTCACAGCACCTATCAGAGAAAAAGACTATAACCAGTATTATTTAACCCTGAACTTTTGGCTCCAAACATATATTTTGACAGTCTCACAAGGTGCTATGTTTCCTTTTAAGGGAAAGCTGACCTGACGCAAAGGATGCCACTTCTGAATGGGTGATGTCTCACCTTTAAAGGACTGAAAAGTGGTGTTGTGACAATTAGAGTATGTCCCTTTCTCTGGAGGAGTGTGGCTGGCATCATCGAGCAGGCTCAAAGTCCTCTACTGCAGCTGCAGGACAATTAGGGAGCTATTTGCTTTGAGTCTCTTTATGTGGCTGATAGTGCTGTCCAGTTGAGATAGGAAGGCATCAACTCTCCTGCAGGAATATGCTCCTCAGTCAGAAGTAGGAACACAACTATATTTGAAAGCATTTTATTTTTAGCTTATTCATAATTTCACTTGTGTATGTCACAGTGACTCATGTTTTGTTCCTCCTTCCTTAAGCAGGTGCTTGCAGAGAAAAACGTGATTCTTTGTGTAGTGCATGGTCTCTTTATTTGAGGTCTTGTTGTTCCAGTGAGGTTTGGCAGTTAGAAAGGCTTTTTGCCAACCAAACACTTTTTTTGTTGTGACAGTTTGGATACATGTCTTCTTTTTTCCCTAAGAAATGTGGGTTTGGTGAAATGCAGATGCGGTAAATGCAGATGCTTTGGTCCCATCCATCTGAAACAGGAAAGGCCTCCAAATAGAAAAGGAGCTATTAATGCAACAAAGAAGAGATCATCCCATGCATTAAATCCTGTTCCTCACATCACTGCCAGCCCTTTCGCAGCTGTTCAGTCCAGATGATTCCCCTGAACATCTGTGCCATATCCTCTACCTGCTACAAGCCACAAAACACCCTCCTGCAAGACCTCACGATAAACTTCAGACCCTGTGTAGAAAAGACAAAACCTTCCAGCCTACAGTGTATTACAGAGAAAAATTGGAAAGGTTAAAGGCAAAGAAAGGAGCAAACAGCTCCTAATAGTTACCTCATGCTTTCTACATGCACTGGTACTGACTTTTTCTAATGTAAAGCCATGGCACTGTGCTAACAACTAGCACTTATTGTTACACTGAAGCTCATGGTTCACCTAAGCTTTCTCTGATCCCTCCAGTGAGTCATTAGAGCACCAACTGTTGTGAGGTTGTTTTAGCAACAGTTTGAAAAGTGATTTTTTTTATGAGCTGTTTATTACTTTCGCAGATTTATTATGTTCCATTCAGACCAATGATGTGAAATAAAAAAAAAAACCCTAACAAAAACATGAACTGAAACAAAACAAACGAAAAAATTATTCATCCTTTCCTCCTTTCTTTCCCTTACATTGTTGCAATAAATGTCAGAATTAATTGAAATCAACATTGTCATAGGAAATTATTGGTCTTGAATGTTTCAGACTTTGAGCATCTAAATGAAGGTTCTCGTGAGTGAGTTTGACTGCAGGAGGTGATTTGTGGACCCATTCCTAGTGACTGCAAGGTGATGTCTGCTTCTTCCTCTCTTAGGAAGCTGGCTGTCTTTGGGTGGACATGTAGAAGAGTAAGTATATACTATCCAGAGCAAAATATTTTCAATCTTTCATAATTTTTCAGTGCTTAATGGTGCTGATGCTCTCTATAACTACCTGAAAGGAGGTTGTGGAGAGGAAGGTACTGACCTCTTCTCCCAAGTGACAGGGGACAGGACAAGAGAAAATGGCCTCAAGCTCCGCCAGGGAGGGTTCAGGCTCAAATTAATTTAAAAATTCTTCACAGAAANCTTCCAACCTGGTTATTCTATGATTCTATGATTTCCATGGTCCAGACTTGAAGCACTACCAGGTATTGCTCTAAGTAGAGGTTGTTGGAAGGTTTCCTTTCAAAGAATATGGGGCTATGCAACCTAACATACAAAACAATCTAGTCAGAAGCATCTCAGCTAGATGGTAAAGGAAAGTTCTTTTGCCAATAGCAGTAATCTCTGTAGTTGCATTTTGGATAAAAGCTGGCTTGTTGACAGACTGGAGTGAGCTTTGTTTCCATTTGCCCACTGTTTTCCTTTAATGGTCCCAGTTGGATCAAGGCTACACATTTTCAGCCAATTTCCACTTTTTGCTGTGCTTTGGGAGTGATTGTTCAAGCAAATACATGTGCAAGGCAGGTAACAGGTCAGCTAGTCCCCCAACGCGGCTGCAACAAGCCCAGCACCCCTCCATCTTGGCCTCAGCAACGAGGGAGTAATCTCACTCCCCTTGACACTGATGGGAGCTGGTCTACTGATTGTAAAATAAGCTCTGGGAATTGGAAGATAAGACCCAAGGAAATCCAGTGAGACTGAAAAGTTGGACACCTGTCTGAACATTTTCGCTTTCCCCTGACAGTTAATGAGATGAAAGCTCAGGAGTATTCTCTGACAATTACGACGTATAATGGGAATGTGTGTCCTGTGGAACAATGAATAGAGCTTGTATGAGCAGCCTCCTGCAGTGAGGAGGCTGCAAGTCTTCGTAGGAGTAAATATATCCCGTGGCTGAGTGAGGTACCAACATGTCCCTGACACATCGCTCCTTGTGAGATTTTTGCCTTTTTTCTGGTCTCTCCACTGACTGAAGAGGCCACATGGAATGAACTCTCGTTCAGCCCTAGAAAGTAGATTCATTCAGGTTTAGCTGTGGCATCCAAAGAGAAATAAAGATCTTTAGTATCCTCAATAATTAACATCCATCCATCAGCTTTAAAATCACCTGTGTATAATAAATGCAGGAAGCTAAACATCTTGCTGTTGAGCTTCTGCTGGTTGTCATCCAGGCAAGACAATTTATGACACCTTTCCCAAGCATCCTGTTGAGGGCTTGTTCATGTAGTTCTTCTAAAGGCCAGATGCAGCCCTGAGAATATTAGAATTCAATGATTTGCCCTGTTGCCTTGTTACCCTGCATGATCATTTCTGTTAAGTGTTGTTATTTAATGATTTCCCTGCGTAAAGCCTAGAGTTCTCTTATGTTTATCTGTGTCATATTAATAAAGGTCCATTTGGGAGGACGCTGGGGGTGGAAATGATTTGACCAAGGTTAAGTAACAATTGTACAAAATTGTTTTGACATTATGTTAATGTCTGCTCATGTATTATCCCCAATTTAAAGTTAATCACCAAAATTACCATTGCAGTTCCCGAAATCTAATGAAATAAGGTTTGTTGAGGTGTGAATAATGCAGAAATTGAGAAGTGCAGTCACTATAAAAAAAACTGAAATAAACTGCTAGCTTTAACTCTATGAGTGCTCATGTAAACCGATGTGTCCTCACAAATTGTATCAGTCGTTTAACCCTTTGGAACCACGCCTGCGACTGAGCAGAGTCTGGAGCAAGGTGTCCTGCTCATGTGTCTGCATTTGTGCACAGGGCTCAGTGTAGCTATGTCCCACTTCATGTCCTAGCTGCCAAGGTACAGCCAGACATTTCAAACTAAAAAAGATGAAACGGTCTTTTAATGGTCAGTGTGTTTGAACATGACTTGGCTGTGCTAGGATGAACGAGTCTGACCTGGAAAGATAAAGATGAGGCACCAATATAATGAAAAAAAAACATTTGAAAAAGGTTATTACCACAAATTCAAATAAAATTGTTGTGGATAAATGGTAGCACAAAGAATGAAAAGAGGGGGAGGAGTCTGTCTGCCTCTCATGTTACACCTGAATGGTCATGAAGAAATTGGAGCGGAAAGAATGAGGAAACATCAGCACTGCCTTTGACCCAAGAGCCCAGTCCATAGCAGACTGTTAGCTGATTAAAAAAAAATAATTTTTTTTTCAAGTCAACTAAATCCTTTTCCACTCAGAAGCTTGGTACAGGAAGAATTCAAAATCACAGTATGTACTACTAGGAAGAGCATTTTGACAGCTGTTTCTGGAGAAACTGGAATATGGGAAATCCTTCAGAGTTGTCACAGGCACAACTAAAAGTTGCCATGAATTACAGAGTTAGTAACATGTTCTTATGTCCAAATTGAAGTATAAGAAAGACAATAAACACTTGGTTATGGTGCATATGCAATTAATAGTAGACATAGACACAGATAGTCCATTTTTTGATCTTTACTTCACACTCCAAATTGGCCAGCTTACTGAATTGGGCAGTAAGGATGACACTTTCTGATGATAAAATATCCGATTTTCATATGAAAAATGAAACAGTGTGCATTTGTACCTAGTTTTCCTGAGGCTGGGTGTCCACAGATAGAGTCAGTCACAACCCAACCTGTTCCGGCACAGTAATTACAACCAGTTTTGTGGATAACAAGTGCAATTTCAAGTGTGGAAACAAGCTTGAATGTGGCTGAAGACCTGATCCTCTGTATGCCTCAAAAAGCTACAGAATAGCTATGTTGTTGGCTTTAATAAATTCCCCATGGATATTTCATATCCTCTCTATAGTGGTCCTACAATATCCTGTTGTCAGCTTTGCCTACCAATAGCCGTAAAATGACCGTTGTTCTTCTGGCCACTTTGATGCTGGGACTCTTGCTTGACATCCAAACACGGATGTTGTGATTCACAGAGGTGAAGAAGTAAAGATGTTTTTCTCTTGAAATTTTTAATGGTTTGTTATAGTGTCATGGAGCCAGATATGAATCAGGATAAAACAGATAGCAGCTCTCAGAAAAAAAAGAGAAAACAACACAGGCTTCATGTGTGGACACTAGCTGTGTTTCAAAAAGAAAGCTAATAGACTGAATTATTCCACAACTTACTGGAGTTTGAAATAAACCCATTGCCACCATGGCTTGGAAGAAGGTGCATTTTCAGACTGCTGTTAAAACAGGAACACTTCCTCCCTGAACTCTCAAGTTCAGGCTTGAAGAGATGTGGCTTTTGTAGATTTTGTCTAATCTCTCTTGCCTTATGACTACCATGAGAAAATTGAGAAAGGGAACAGGTCTTCTGGTTAAAATGGCACTAATGCCAAGCTATGTGTGACAATGTCACCCTCTTGTAGTTAGGAAAATAACTGCAAGTGTAAGCTTTGCAGTAGCACAGCCACCTGTGGTCACATCAGAATGTCTACAATCAGTCCAGGTCTTGGAAGCTGAGTAGTCCTAGTCTGGGCTAATCCTAGGCTGGGAGTGTAAGAGGGGACTGCAGGCACAAATTCAGAGATGTGGTCACAAATGCAAAGTAAATATTAAACTACAGAACAACAAAGCAAATTAGAAATAAAAACAAATATCTTTGTTTCCCATTGCTGTTACCACTAGGGCAGTAAGCAGGGATCAAAAGTAAAGAATCCAATGTAGAGGTTTTTTATTAGGTGAAAGCCTGGGTATGTTACAGGGAACAGCTTCAGCAAAAAACAGTCAAAACTCTTCTGGCGACCTGAATCTAAACACAAGACCACAAAGAGATATCAGGATTAGTCCAGCAGATTTATTATTTAAACTCCCCTCCTTTTCCACATCACAGTGTAACTACTCCACTGCAACCAAATATTTTTCATGGGATGATGCTTATCGTCACTTGAGAAGAGAGGCTCCTCTGGACTGAACTACTAGTCTAGTTCAGTCTTTCTATTACATGATCTCTTGTGATAAACTCTATTCCTAATATGGATTACTTAACACAGAGTTTCCCAAGCCTATCCAAATAAAAATGATCACTGGATCTAAGCAATTGATAATTAGGAAAGATTTAATATCTTGGAAACCCTTTGCTTTATCCTTGACACAACCATTTTCCTTTTAATTGGAGAAGGCTTTGTGGGCAGACTGGTGCCTGCTCAGCCATAATTTTGCCTTTCTCCGGTTAACAATTTCAGCACTATCAGCATTAACCAGCGCTCAAAGTCATTAGCACTTTTGTTTTCTTGCAGAGACTTCAGGGAGGTTACTAAGATACAGCATTTCTGAAAGGCTGTGTTACAATAGTATCCAACATACACAAGATTATATAATTAATTTAGTTTATTTAGTATGCTTATAACTAAAATTACCAGCTCTACCTGCTATGTGCAGTTGATAGCTTTTAAAGATTGTCAACAGCCAGTTACAGGATTCAGCCCCAAACTTATCATGATTTCAGGCACAGAGAGCCTGTTTCAGCTTTACCTCCGCACTAGCTGAGCCACCAGCCTTCGGATTGTATGGGTGAGTTTGGCTAGCCTCTTCCCACAGAAAACAAATCATCTGCAACCTGGAACTCAGGCCAGCCTTGCTGAATGGTTCACAAAATGTTCACTTAGCCTGAAGCTGAGATTTGTACTGTCTGAGCCAAATTTCAAGAGAGGCAGCAAGGGTTTCTAGTGTTGGGTGGATGCCAGGCAGGTTATGGAAGTTATGAGCAAGTGTTGAGGCCTGTTTCAGACCCAGTTTTCAGAGATTCCACTTAGCAAAGCGGAAGCCTCGAGAACTGAAATTCTCATGTAGGCCCCTAAGAACTGAAATTACAGCTCTCGCTGCTTTTTCCTCTGGGATCTGGCTGTTAGCTGACGCCCATTTGCACAAAACCTCAGGTTTCTAGATACCTCCTAGACTTCTAAGACAGAAGTAATTTCATTTAAGCTTGTGATGGTGCCCCAGAAAGCATAAGGAGAAGCTTCTGTTCACAGATCTCCTGAGTTTTCTCTCCAAGTTGCTTTCCAAGCTTTATGGCTTCTCCAGAGACACTGGGCTGGTTTACTAATAGTTTCCATCAGCAGCCAGCCTGAGTGCTGTGTGAACCACTGTCCAGGCCTTTCTACACTAGTGCTAAATTTTGCTTTATAGCTCTGGACTCTGGTGCATTTGTTCTGCCCAGGCACTAAAATACCCTCCTGGTCTCTGTTCTCTCATCTCCACCTTGTCCTGGGCCCTCCTTGAAGTTGCTTATGTTTTGTCTTCAGGATAAAGGTCATTCTGGATCTGAAATTGTAAGGCATTGAGCATCCTAAAATCATGGGAACATATGGGTCAGGTGAACTTATAGGTTCACCCCTACATAATGAGCCAAAGCCTGGCAAGCTGGATGGAAGAAGAGAGCATGGAAACATTGTTAGTCTTAAGGTAAGTCCTGCTTTGTGTCATTGGCCTAGTACTCTGCTTGGGGAAGAAAAAATATTCAAAAATTGTTCCTGATATAAATAGTATCAACAGTAAAAGATTCTTCATGTTGGATCCATTCTGCCTTGTTGCTCTTGCTCCAGGCTTTCTAAACAAGAGAGCTGTGTTGCTTGGCTGGCTGTGGAGGAAAGAGGTTAATGCTGAAGACCGCACAAGGTTCTGCAATTAGACAATTTCTTTGTAGCATAATGTAGGTGCCAAGATGACCTCAGAGGCCTTTTTTGCTGTTGCAGAAACATATTGGACAAGTTTTCTCAGCAGCTGTGCATTAGTGTTCCATATTAAATGGGCTGATTATAAATTACAACAGCTACCCTAAGATCTTCCCATCACTTTGGATTTCTTCACGGCAACTTTCTTTCTTTCCTTCTTTTCCCTTGCCTCCAAGGGCTGCTTTGCAAACATGGGCCATCCGGTGGGAAAGCAGATGGGGGGATAATAAAAGTTATGTTTTATTGATTCATATGAAAATTGCTCTGTCCTTTTCCTCAAAAAAAAAAAAAAAAAGAAGAACTTGCTTCATGTATTTCTTTTCAGGAAAAGAAGTTTCAGGCTAGTAGCATGGGATTCACAGCAAAGGAAAGATATGAGTGTGTGTACACCATAGTATCTGAAGAGTGAGAGAGAAGAGATTTTTCAGAGCTGAGGTGAATTTTTATTATTAATGTTTTGCTGCACCTTGGGCTTTTTTATTTATGTTCTGGTTAATCCATCCTACCTGTACTATCTTTCTTCACAAAACACCAATTTCAATACACGATGTATTTCTGCTTGCTGGAGGGAAGAGCTCATGGAAAAACCTCAGGGACAAGGGGCTAATTGCAGTCGTCTTAGCTGCCTGGGAGAAGTCACACAGCTGCTCGGCACAGGGCAGGGATGTCCAAACTTGCAAAGTGGCCCAGCTGCTGGGCATCAGTTCATCGCTCACCCCCAGTTTCCTCTGCACACTGAAAACACAATGCAGGAGGGTCTGTATTTTACAGTTCTTAGGGTTTGGAGAGGTTTAGAGTATTTTTGGTAGGTTTTTCCCCAAACTTTCCCTAACTCCAGCTATAAGATGTGTTTCTGGCTTTGATACACTTTAAATAATCACTTCTTCTCTGTTGCCTTTGATGGGGTTTTTTTCCCCCTTTTAGTGTTATTTTGGGGAGAAGTGCAAAGGCTGCTGGTCTGGTGTAGGCAGTTAACAAAAGCTGCTTTCTGATCAGTTATGTTTATTTTTCCAATTGCTTTCTGTAGGTAGCCAGGGTGTCCTTGCTTTTCTAATGGAGGTGTATTTTTTCACTGAGAAGCAGATGTTTTTTCTCATAGAAGAAATAGAGCACAAGCTCCTCTTCACCTATGTTGTTGCTGTGTCCCGTAATTAATGGGTTTTATCCCCACTTTCAATGTGAGCCCTGAAAGTTTTTGAGTGGCACGATGAATTACATTGCAAGAATTTATGACTCTACTTGATCTATTAACTACCTGTTATGAACTCTTAGAAGCCCAGAGTCCTTAAGGGGCAAATTGAAAATGTGGTTTGCAATTGTTTGTGAGTTAATCTGAGTCTAAGTATTTTGGCTGACTTCTGAGCTTTATCTCTTTCTCTTTTATTCCCTTTTCCCCAGTGCATGAGTCCATCTCAAGAGACCTGGCAACCCCCAGTCTAATTTTAAGCAGCTAAACAAAATTGAATGTTTTTACAATGGTATTGCAGGCTTTTTGAACCTGAAACACAGCAAAAGGTTTAGGCTTATACAGCCCAAAAGCACATTTGCTAACCTGGCCTTCTTGCTTAATGTGGGCAAAAGAGCTGTTAGAAATAGATCAGTGGAACCTCTGAGATGCAAGGGCATGAAAGCAGCCACCTGGTCATATGGGTGGACATGGAATGAGGCTCTCCAAGAAGGGAAACACTGAAAAGTCAGACTTCTCAGGCTGAGACTGATGATGAGCCAGTATATTTTAGAGGTTCTGTGTATTTGTTATGTGTATTCTGCTCTAAAGCTGGCCTACCACATAGATGGTATAAGTAGCTTGTTCACAGTTCAGGAGAAAATACACAATACCAAATTATAAGCAGCTTTTTAGACTAGTGGAGAAAGGGATGTTACAATATTGAATGTCTGTGTTTGTCTATCATTGATTTCTAGTTGGGAAATTAGGTGGATGATTTTTGCCAATGGGATGATGAACCCCTGGATCATCAACCTGAGGGATTTCTGTTACTTAAATCCAATATGTCAGGTTCATATCGCTTTTCTGAAGGAGACACTCCAGCTCAGCTAGAAGTTCCTGAGCTCAGGAAAGGACCATTGCATGAATTCTTACATCAACAGGTAAGTGAAAGGTCAGATTAGATGATCATAATAGTCTTTTTTTACCTTCAGAGTTGAAATCCTTGAGTATGTACTTTATAAAAGTGAAATCAAAAAGATGAGAAAGGTCTTGAAACCAAATATTACCTGCCAAACCCAATTATCAGGACTGCAGCTCAAAGTGATCTGTGCCCTTGCTGGGCCAGAAGCATTTGACCACTGATTATGGCAAAGGATGTCAGAGCTAGAAGAAGTGAGAAGGCTGCAAAATAATGGTTTCCACCTGCACTTTCCTCATGCAGAGAAAAGACCAGAGAGAAATGTGAATTGCCTTAAGCTAAGCTAATGTCTGCATTACAGAACAGGACCTCCCAGAAGGGTGCAGGACCCAGTGTGTTCGCAGTGTGGCTGTAAGGAATAGAAGAAGTGGGAGCTGCAAAAAAAGTCACAAGGATGGCTCTGACCATGAGCAAGGATGAAGAGGGAGATGGGCAGCTAATGCCAAATTATGATGTGCCTCAAGACCTGTGCTTCCGTTCCCACTACAGCAGCCACCACCCAGGTGGGCATGAAACAGGTAATCTCACATCTTCAATGTTTCCCTGCAATCCCTTGTAAGGCAGGGAGGAGAGCCCTTGGTTCCCAGCTCAGAAAGGAGGGAGCAGGCAGCTCCATTAATGAGTGCTTGCAGCCAAGCCTGTCTTCTATCCAATGCACTGCATGCATACAGGTTATGAATAATTTCTTCTCTAAGAAATTAGCCCAGGTTAAAAATAGCCTTTGCATTTAGCTGCTTGCTGCCTCCTTCCTGCTTGCTGAGGCCGGAGATCTGCTGAAGTGTTGGCAGTCATTTTTAATGTGGAAACGTTTAAAAGCCAAAATTGCCTGGCATCTCTTGCCAGTATGGGGAGCTCTGGGGACAGCTGTAGGGCAGTCTGGTTTTCTTCTTACACTGACCTGGAAGAGAGCTCGTCTCCAGAGAGGACTGGAGACAACTTCTCTATTGCTCACTCCAGTCTTGACCCTTTGCTGAGGCTGTTACGTAGTGCTAACTGGCCCTTTGTTCGTTTTGTAATATGCCACCTTTTCCATTGGGGTAAGGTGTGATATTTTAAAGCTGCTACATGAACAAATTGAGCTTGATACTCTGCCTGGTATATGGGACAGCCCTCTACATGTGACACCTGCTCCCTGTTACCATCTACAGTGAACTTGTAAAACCCAAGGAACAAGCTTTTTGGAGAGTGTAAAGTAATAGTTTCACCTCTCTATTCCTGCTTCTCTTCTGTGGGATTATATCTGCTAGGAGCATGCAACGTTGAAAGGGTTGCAAGTTTAGGTCTAAATTATGCTGATGCTTTCTCACTAATTCTCAGCTCTGGGCTCACTGGAGTTTGTCACCGTATGAGAAGCAGGAGCACATAAAGCTGGTAACACATGAGGATTTCTTCATCGTCTGCTGACCTGAAGGACTCAGTAACAGCCTAGAAGGGCACTGTAAGTAATGATACGTTCTTGCAGTTTGCAGTGAAATAATCAGGATTAAGCCCAAAGGCAGGATTAAACGTATGCAGCTCACATGGTGGTAAAGAAGATGAAACCAATCAGGTATTTACTAATAGAAATATTAATGCAGTGGGTTTTAGGCTGAATTATCAAAGCTCTTGTGGTAGGCAGGATTTGACAGATCTTGCCTGAACAAGAGGTAGAAAATTCTGGTCTCTGTGCTTGGAAGGAGAGAAGGACGGGATGGGGGGAAACAAGAATACAGAACATCCCCTGTCACCTCTGATAGCAAAAACCTCTGCAAGAATTATCCTGTTTATGAGTTTCTGGTATACAGATCCCCATCAGACAAGATCAGTCATTGATGGATTTAGGAGGGTGACATATTTGACTTACACCAGCTCCAGAAGGGCCTGAGCTAGGTGCCAGTTACTGAGACTGTTTAATCGGAGCCTGAAGGGAACTGAGAAAATATAAACTTCCATCCATATTATCTCAAGGCCATGACCACACAACAAGGCAGTAGTTGCATCATCAAGTAAGCCCTTTCCTCTTAGCCCAGCACTTTGAAAAGATGCAACGGTTGTCTCAGTTCTGGAACTTTCGAGCCTGAAGTTTGTCTCTCCCAGTGCAAATCTGAATGGCGCTCTGCTCATCTAATGTACCTATGCTTTTGCTGTGGTGGCATCCTGGAGCATCCCTTCTGTGGGTGCTCTCAAATCCTGTAACTTCTTCCCTTTCTCAGCTGCCAGAGCAATTCATGACCTCAGGTCTCAGTCAGCCCTTCTCCATTGTTTTGTGGCTACACCTTGTCTGCTCCTAGCCTCAGAGATTCATGATAAAAAATGATCAAGTTTTTAGAAATCACAAGGTTCCATGTCTTCCACTTAATTATTGTTTTATTTTGGTATGCAATTTTGTTTTGAAGGCAACTCAGGGCTCCAGGCGTTAACCACTTATCACCTGCTGAGTGATTTAAAATCAGTGAAGCACATCCCATTTTCAGATTGGAACAAGGCCTGAATCTTGTCAGAAGACAAAATGAGTTCAGGAATACTCCAGGTTTGTAACTTCTTCCTTATGGTTTCATTTCCTGACCCTCTGAGAGGGGCCAGCTATGTGCTGGAGGGATGTCTGATCTGTTGCTATTCTGATAAGAAGCAAAGGGCTCATTAGAGGATGTGAAAGGAAGAAGACTAGCTGCTGTCTGATCCATACTATTTACTTTGCCACAAACCTAGCTGCTAAATCAACCCACAGCTCAGGTGCCCCTTGTATGAGAGATAAAAATCACCTGTAGAGCAAGACTGTTGTAGGGGTGGAAAACCAGTGAGTCTCAGCTCTAGAACTGATATGGAAAATGCATACTGTCCCACAGGGCTTGAGTTATTAGGTAGTTATTGCTTTGTCTTCAGGATTTCCTATTCCCTACCAAGAAGCAATTTGTTGAGCCTACTCCAAAAGCACGAAACCCACAAGCTGTAGCAATTTGCAGGAATAAACTCGAAGCACTTCCAGAGATTGCAGGGTGCTCTGAGCACTGGCACCTTGGACAACAAAGGCCTGGATTATCAAATGCTTGCTGGCTTTCTCCTGAAGATTTTATGACCTAATGGCTTGGGTTTTGTTCTCCCATATCTCCTTGACTTCCAGGTGGCACAGTTGGAAGCCCACTTGAAAACATAAACCCATTACATCTTCTTTATTTTTACGTCTCACATTAAAAATACCACACAGCAGCCAGGCACGCATTGAACTCCTCAGTTGGAAGGGTGAGCAAACCAGCTCATGCACGCTGTAGAGCAGTCTCCCGACAAGGGACAGGACAAGAGAGAATGGCCTCAAGCTCTGCCAGGGGAGGTTCAGGCTCAACATAAGGAAAAAAATCTTCAGAGAAAGGGTCATTAGGCAATGGAATGGGCTGCCCAGGGAGGTGGTTGACTTGTCTTTCCTGGAGGTGTTTAGGGATGGGTGGATGAGGTACTGAGGGGCATGGTTTAGAGATTGGTGGGAATGGTTGGACTCGATGATCCAGTGGGTCTCTTCCAACTTGGTGATTCTATGATTTTTATTGACGTTATCTACAGTGTTATTCAGTGCATGTGCCATATGCTCCAAGGTGTATGCTCTCCACATATTGACTGAGTCATTTTATATTTTCCATGTGGGGTCTGTCCTCATGGTTCCTCACAGACTCTGAGATATTGGGGTAATAATGAGAAAGATGGGTGTAATAAGGGAATAAGAGAGCTGAACCTTGCAGGGAGCCCCTGAGCAGAAGGAATTCTGTGATTCTGTGATTCTGTGAATGGGAGGCTGGTTAACTAATTTCTTCGTCTTGACTTGGAGATAGGAAGGGAAGAAGCAGTGGGAATGAGACGAGGTGAACAGGAGGGTGGCACACACACTGCAGGGCATGGTTCCCTTCCCACTTGTTGTCTGATGGATCTTTTGGCGGTAGTAACTTCCCATGCTGAATATGCTTATTTAATACTGTAGTTTCTCTGAATTTAGTAGGGAGTATAAGTCCCTGATGAAGTGTGCAGTTGCCCATAAATGTGTCCCCTGAGCTGTTTTGCTCTTGTTCCTAACCTCATGGCTCATGCAGGTGGCTCCCAACCACTTTCTTCTCTATACTGGCCATTTTTTGAGAAACACAGCCATTTCTAAGCAACAGCCAGCCTGAATTACATGTCAGAGCAGCCCTTGTCATGTTCTCACCTGTGCATCATCAGAATAGGCCCAATAAAAAGCCCAATTTCTTTTTATTTCCTAGTGATGTTAACTCCCCTGTCCATTTGACCTTCTGTTGTCATTTATGTTTCTTTCTGGCCCTATATCTGCAGTGAATTAGAGGCTGATGGTTCCAGCATATCTCTTGACATAGAAAGCAGGACATGGAGAGGAGTCTGTATGTCAGCACCCAGAACTGTGGCATTTGCAGGGGTTGTTCCAGCCCTCCTCCCCCATGCAAGGTCTGGGTGGTACTTACTCTGTGCCTGTGTCATCCCCTTCCAGCCTCAGGCTCCCTGCAGCCAGCTGACTAGGACACCTCAGCTCTTTTCCACAGCCCTTTTCGTGTTCTCAGCTTGGATTTGGGGCACAGCTCAGCAATGTTTACTTCTAACATCCACAGCAGGCTGGGGACAGCAATGCTAATACTGCAACAAATTTGGCAGAGCTCAGTGATAGGATTTGACCCAAATCGTAGAGGGAAAAAGAAGCAGCTCTGTAAAAACTGAAATTCCTCTGGATAATAAAGTCTATTAGAAGCAAATAAATAAAAAAGCCAGGTATGAAAGGGGCACTTCCTGATTTTTCTTCTGTCTTAGTGTGATTTGAACATAATTTGATGGGGCTCAGCTAAGCAAGCAATTCCGAGACCCTGAGGAATGGAGCTGTGTTTGCTGAGAAGTCAACATTATGCTCCCACAGCAGTAGGAAAAGTGTGAATGAGATTGCATAGAATCAGATCCCTTTCTCCCTGTTGGAGGCTTAAAGAGATTGGAAATGCACTTGAAACCAAATAGACATAGCTGAACTTGCAGGCTGTGTGGGCATCTTGATTTTACTTGCCCTTCTCAAGGGCAAAACTCAATGAAAAATGTAATGAAGATGCCCTGGAACTGACTAGTAAAGGCAGGTCTGGTCTACAAACCAGCATGCAGACCTACCAGGGAAGACAGTTTGGGGTAAAGCAAAGGCAAGAAAATATTGGACAAACTCAGTTAAATTCAAGAAGTACCAAGAGTTTCTTTGGTGAAGATACTCAGCTGCTCATCATCAATAATTAGCATATGATCAAACACTATTTATGGACATGTTCTTGCTTGATGTAGGGTCTATGCATTCCTTCCTCTGTAGTTATTTTGCTTCCCTAAAATTGGAAAACAAGGCCTCTTTGAACCAAGACCTTTTTAAGGCAACTGCAGGGACTCCCTTGCTGCTCAACACTCAGGGTGAGAGTGAAATATTTGCAATTCAGTTGAACATGCTTTTAGTGATGCATAAGGAGCAGCAACTACTCTCTAAGTGTGGAGCAACTACATAGATGTCAGTTTATGCTTGAAGACCCTGAACTTGCACATGTAAGTCAGGCAAAGAAACAGGGCTTCACCTAACTGGTGAAGGTAAAAGATGCAGGTTTGAGTCACAACACAGCACAGACAAAGGTTATTGAAGGATATGACCCTTTGGAGTTGTGAAATGCAGATATTAGAACTATAGGTGAATATTAATGAGTTCTTATGGTGTTGAATCCTTCTACCTTGTCTTATGGAGTCAATATAAATATGTTTCTTAGAACACATAATCAAGTGGGTTTTTTTTCTGTTGCTGTTGAAGTGAGGTGATGTTTTCCATACATAGTCTTGGTGGATATGCCTGAGGCAGTGTTGAAATGTAAGTTCTCCAGCTTATCTGTCTCCATTATTTCCCTACAAGGCTTAGGCTGGGAGATGAACAACTACTCAGTAGTGTATCCAGCAGGAATTGCTGCTGATACAGGAGGGACACCTTGACAGAAGAGCCATTTGAAGGAATATTAATTATCAGGCAGCTAGTTCTGGACAATTGAATCTCGACTCCAGATGTTTCCATTCTAAGTGCTCTAGCAAAATGCTTAATTGATTACTATCTTGTGAGCTCTGTGTGTGTGTGATAAAACACAAGTCTGCTGAGCTAGAGGGATTGTCTGTTGATAGCAGCCCAGTGCAATGACTATTCCTTCACCTTTTTAAATTTATGCTTTTTTATCATAAGGAAACTAGGTCAGATTTCAAAAATGCTCTTTAATTTATAGTCTTTATTGTAGTGTCATGGTGCTGATTAAAATCACTGAAGGTCCAGCTATACATGGATGAAATGAAATAAAGATAAATCTGTGTTTAGTCTGAAAGGCCTCTGAGTCTTGTTTAAGGAGGGACTGCAGGTTCAAGGTCTTCTTGATTTCTATAAGTCTACAGAACAGGTGCAAGGACAAGGGAGCAGATTAAAGAAGAAATAGGCCTTTGGGATAAAATTAAATCAACCTGAGCTTTTGCTCCAGGCTATAATTCATAGAATGGTTTGAGTTGGAAGGGACCTTAAAAATCACCTAATTCCAGCCCCTCTGCCACAGGCAGGGACACCTCCCACTAGACCAGGCTGCCCAAGGCCCATCCAACCTGGCCTTGAACACCTCCAGGGATGGGGCAGTCACAACTTCTCTGGGCAACCTGGGGCAGCACCTCATGACCCTCGCTGTGAAGAAATTCCTCTTTACATCTAGTCTAAATCTGCCCCTCTCCAGTTTATAGCCATTGACCCTAGTCCTATCATTACACACCTTTATAAATAAACCAGAGCTGAAGTTCAAATAAGGAATTATTTTCCCTTTTTCTACCGCTTGAGCTCCAACCAAGCTGAGAAATGTCAAACAAGTGTAAGGCTGTTCTAGCTAACATATTTCCTGGGGCAGGTTGCTCTAAGAACCACAAGGTAACAGATGTATAACAGGAAAAGTGATATTTTGCAATGGGATTATAAGGCCCCAGAGATCTGACTTGGATTCCTGTAGCTGGATGGGTGAGGTTTTTGTTGTTGACCAGATCAAGCTTCTAGTGAAATCACAGAGATCTTTTGTTTTAAGTTCAATGGAAAGTTGCTTGACCCTACAGGAGATGTTGCTTACAAAAATGTTCTTTTCATGGTGGTTAGTAGACTGCTTATGAGTTGATCCAATGTGGTTTCTCAGTGAGCAAATACACTGATTTCAATGCAAATACACTGACTTTTACGTCTCATTGCATTTCCATAATACAAAAGCTAAACTGAAAGTAGTGGAGGAAGAGAATTTGTTCCATGCTTCTGAAAATAAGAACGCTTTGAAGTCAATGGACAAGGCTTCCATAAAAAACACTCATATTCATAGGTAACAGTAGTATGAAAGAGCAATTTTATGTTTTACTTTTGTCTTTTCTCTTCAGAGTGCCAGGGCATGAAATTCTGCTCTGTTAAAAACTCCTATAAAGACCTCAGTGCTCCCCATGACCACTGAAAAGGACAGATTTAACAAGGAGAAGAGAACTCAATTTGATTTGATGAAATAACCAACTATTTATTTCTTGGTGTTTGGTTATGCTGAATGCTTTTGTTCCAGCTGGGGTTGCTCATCTGTGAGCAACAAACTGATGGCATAAGTCTCTGCATGCAACCTTCATGTTTCTCCATCTGTAGTGTAAGAAGGTTCACAGCCCACTTAATTTGCAGGCCTGTCTTGTTATACCAGTCTTTGCCATCACTGATGACTGTGGAAACCAGGTGAACAAAGGTAAAAAGCCAATTTGAGGGCAACTGTAAAGAAGAGACTTAATAGTCCTAATATGCGGGAAGTTATGAGTAATTCATTTGTTCTTTTTAAAAATAGTGTCTATTTTTAGCTCTCCAAGGGGGTTGTTTTCTAGGGATTAGTGACGGGCTGTGCTGCCAAGGTGTGTGGGCTGATTTTGGAGAAGGATCCAGCCAGCTTGTATGGAGGCTGATGTCTTGCAGACTCCTGAAAGCACATTGGCAATGGGAAGCTTCCTATTAGACTTGGGCTGTGAAAACTATAGCTGAACTGTTCCTTTTTACAGACAGTCCTAATCCAGCCAGCTCAAAGGGAGCAGCAGCTCTGGAGGAATCCAAGATACCTTGGCTTCCCTTCTTGATAACAAACAGAGTATGCTTTCTTCTGAGAGCATTGCTGCGGGCAAGGCAGGGTATCCTGGCACCAGGGCTTATGGGACAGTGACTATTTATGCACAAAACAAGGAAGGATGGAAGGTGGGATTTTTTTGTCTGCATGCAGCTACCTGATCCCATTTAAATGCCATTGATACTCAGCAGAAATTGTAACCTTCTAGTCCATAACCCACTGTCAAGAGCTACAGTTTGTCATAGCTCACATGGGACTAGAATCCAAATACCCAGACTGTCAAGAACTCAGATTTGGGCATCAAAACTGAGCCTCCTGCAGGGAGATGTCAAATCCTGGGCTGAACCTCTTCTGGTTTGTTAGTTCCCAAACTCAAAATGACAGACGGTTCCTGCAGCTAACAAACTGCTACTCCAAGAGAAGAGATCAGTAGGAGCAGTTGGGCACTGATGAGCAAAGGCTGAGAGTCTGTTCTATGATGTGTAGAGCTTTGCGATAATAATTAGATCTTAAAACTTGTCAGTTCTACATGAGACAAATCATTGGCATAGGCCAGGAGCATGTTACCATGGGAGTGTGAGCGTGCACGTGTCTGTGCGATTTGCGCAAGAGTTAGCTAACGCAGCCATGACCCTGCATAGCCAAAACCAAGTTTGTAAACTGTAGGAGTGGGATGGAAATTATGAGAGAAGGAGGGACTCTCGTTACTTTTGTCATTTCCACTGTCTTCACTTCTGACTTTCACAAAACCTTTCTCCACAGAGCTGCAGCCAGTGTTGCTGCTGTAAAGGCAGTGAGGAGCACAGCCAGGGTACAAAGGTATTCAAATAACAGCTTTCCTTTCCCATCAGGAAAGCTGTTTGCTATAAATTGTCATTTGAGTGTCTGAGAGAACAAAAATACTATGCCTCTATGGCTTCTGTTTCTACCACTTCCTTTCTCTTGTCTCAAAAGTTTTCATGCTCTGAGGAGGGAGGAGGTCACTCATCCAAGGGAAGAGGAGGTGTTGAGGTGACAGGGGATGACTGAAGAAGCAGGAAAAGAAGGGGTGATCACATAAAGTGGATATGCTGGTCTGAACCATTGCAGTGTGCTGAAGTCATGCTTTCTCTATGCATCCATAAATCCATGTCACTCAGGAGCACCATGGCAAGAAACCTCATCTGGTCATATCTGGCTTCTGCAGACCAGTAATGGCTGGAGAAATTCCTTATACTCATCATTTCCATCTTCTCAGGGCTGAATCAATCAAGAGGGATTTGCTGACATCTTTGGGGTTTTTTTGAGGCTCTGTGGCAAAACTTTGCAGCTGGCTTTCAAGACACCCATAATTTTACCTCCTAAACCCTTGTTTCTTTTCCCCTCCAGTCTTATCAATATTCTCTACACAGAGTATCCAAGATCCTTTCAGTTGCTCTTTTCTTTTCTTCCATGTTTGCTGAGAGACGGCTCAGGATCTATTTCCTGTCTCCTTGGGTTTAGAACCTGGCCACGCTTTTGTGAGAAAAATCATGCATCCCCAAGCAAACCTTTTGCTTTAGGGTTTGGTGAAGGAACTTGTTGAAGATCTGGACATGAATTCTTACACTACTCCTCTGAACATCTCCACCTGTCGAATGGATGAGATCATACGAGGTCTATTTTTGTTGATTGGGAGACCAACCTTATCATCCTTTAGCCTGTGTCTTTTGAAGGGGTTGGCACAACTACTGATCTGTATCCCTCTTTTCCAAGCCCTTAATTTTGGGCCATCCTTTCAAAGGGGAGAGCAGTACAGTTGCTCTTGCACAGCTCCTTATCCACCACTATGACCTTATTGAGAATTAGGTCAAAGTGCAAAATACATGAAATCTTGCACACAAGAGAACACCCAAGGGGACTCCATACACAGAGAGTAGAGTGCTTTGTCACCATGTTAAATTAAATCCACAACACAACAAGTTTGTGGTAGCCTGCAGACTTCAGAGACTTTTGAGGATGGGGGAGCTCAGTGGGGAGGGATATAAGGAGCTATTATGTGTGGAGTAAGTACTTTTTTTCTGCCCCTGTAGAGAAAGACAAAATGCACATACCTTATGGGGCCTGTCATTGCTGAATTTCACATGGATTTGAATGCCAGCCTTATAGCTGTGGCTTTGGAGCTCATCGGGCCTCATAGCAGAAGAAAACATATTGTTACTCAGTGCTAGAGAAGTCAACTGAGCCAGTAAGTATCCTACAGAAACCATGGTTATGACCTACTTGACCACTGCCACAGCAGTACCGGAATCACCACTTTCACTTTGAAGTCTATGGTGTGTGGAGGTAATCTACCAAGCCAGAGAGGGAAAGATGTGTTTCTTTTCAGCATGTTGGCTAGATTGCAAAGCAGATAATCTTATTCTGTCATGCAAAATTTCCTCTTCATTTCTTTTATCTATGAGGGGTACTGTTGTCTTTTCTGGCATGCCAACTGCTTTGAGAACTATGCTGGTCCCCACTGACCACCAATTTATAATATTGCAGAGGGATGCATTTCAAGCATGAAACCAAGTAATTCCTCTGTCAGCTCATTGTGAGATGTCTCTGGCTAAAAGCCTGGGAAACAATTTTCTTATGACCTACCGTTTGAAGATAGTGGACCCTTTTATGGTGCTGCAGTCTGCCCCATATGCTTGGCTTTGACTGATAAAGCTCAGTCGAGAGAGAAAAAATCTGCTGATCTATAATGCTGCTGCTGGCAAAGGCCAGAGCCCTGCATGGGGCCTCCAAAGAGGGACAAGAATCTATCTGTTGAGATTGAGCCTGATTTAATTCTTCTTATAAAGCATCTTGGCAGCTGTCTAGATCTGACAGGTTGATAATAAGACTTTCCCTCAATGCAGAAGGGAAAGTAATTTACATTGGCTTCACACCTCTGGCAAGCAGGAAAGATCCTGCCCTACATTAGAATGAATGGGGAGCAGACGTGAGAACAAGAGCAGGCAGCACTGGGGAGAAAGGAGGAAGGTTTGCTCCATGCTTCAGCAAGCATAAGAACATGCCATTTGGAAAATGCTTATGGGTGAGAGAGCTGGGCTTGGAATCAGCATTCTGTCCATGACAATGGTTCTGAGTAGCTTTCCAGCCAAATCCTAAAGGATCACTCTCTTACAAGGAGCAGCATTGTTACCTGATTTCATTTTGCTCCATTTAGACCAGTGCTTCTGCTGATATGCTGCTTGCTTCCCCTTGTTACGGGCACACAAGCACCAACATCAAGCTGCCCTAAGATATTTCTTTTTTATCATTTAGTTGATAACCAGCTGAAGGCCCCCAGGGGAGGACTGTGGCTCTCATTGTGAGGTGAAGGCCTCTCTAAGAGGTACAAGAATGCAATTACCCAGCCTCTAACTCTCTCTCTACCTGAGCAGGCACAGCCATCCCCAAGAGGATTGACAAGCCAACTCCAAAACTTAACCTGTATTATGTTCCCCCTTAGACCTGCTGTCAGGCTAGTTCTAGTTCTCAGTTTAGTGCCCTTTGTAAGCTGGGCACTTAGCAGCTTTTTGTTGGTCTCCTGGCCTCCAAAAGGAATGACTTGAGGAAGTATCTCCATGCTTAGACAATGGGCTGTGCTGCACCCATGCCTCAGTGCAGCGCCAAGAGAGGTAACAGTCCTGAGATGTGCTTTGAGATCCTCAGATGAAAGCATGACAGGACAGTGTCAAGTCCTTCAGGGAAATGTAAGTTAGAGAGCTTTGTTCTTCACAGCCTACCAACTTCAAATGTCCCTGCCTTTCCTGCCAAAACTGAACTGTGAAATGATGGGAAAGGAAGAACTGAAATTATGTCAAAACAAGAAAAAGTGGACGAGTAGTGAAAGCATTTAGATTCCCTGCTCCCCAACCACTAGGATCAGGAAGAGTACTTGCTCTGCTAGAAGGCACTGGATGGAGCACAGGTCTCTTTCTCTCACATTGCTTTTTGTTATGGAGATATTTTTTTTAGAGACCTCATTCTAGAGCATACTCAGCCAGAGACAGGGCAGACTGGGAGGCTCCTGAGAGGTTTGTGTGGCCCTGATCAGCTTTTGTGAAGGTGGGAAGGCGGACACTGGGATGCAGACAGCTACTGAAGGCTGCTAGGAAGCAGAGCAGAGAAAAAGCTTGTGCTGCAGGGACACAATGATGATAAGGTAAGTTTTTCTGACTCCTTATTTAGTCTGTACTTGAAAAAAAAGCTGTGTTGGGTTTCTTGTAGTATGTAGTGTGTATTTGAGCTTTGGGTAGTGTCAGGTGACCGTGTGGGGCTGATTTTAGGGTGTTAGCAAGGGCAAGTAGGGAGGAAGTGCCTTGTGGTGGATGGGAAGGTTCAAGTTGTTGAAGAAAAGATCTGAAAAGTAGATCTTGTAGAATCCCACAAGATAATATCATGGAGAAGATTGCTCAAGACATGGTATGCGATCTCTTTTGGGGGAAGTAACCAAAAACTATGAGAACTTTACCTGAATGTTAGTTGGAAGAGTAATGTAACTAAGTGTGGAGCTTGCATCCACATCCTGGCTGAGCTGTGCTGGAAAGTAGCTCACTTCCGCAGCATAACCTTATTGTCTGGAGGTCTTAAATGCTACTTGTCATTGTGGCAGGTAAATATGGAACCTTGATAGAAAGCCTCAGCATTTACAACAGTTTTTACAAATGAGAGCTCCTGCCTTAAAGCGAAAGAGATGAAATTAAGACAAGTGCAAAGCACTCCTCTTAGGCAAAGCAGAATACACAAGCACAAAACAAGGAATATGCAATGAAACAGGAGAGGACTACGGCTGTACCGGTTCACAAGCAGAATATGAATCAACCCCACGATGCTGCTGCAAAACAACTCGTTGTATCCAATACTGTATTAACAAGAATGCTTTTTGCCAGATATGTGAGGTAATTATTATAACCTGCTGGCAGAGCTTCAGCCAAGTGTGGGCGTCCAGAACTGATGTGAAACTTTGCCTACACCCATTTTCTCTAGAGAGAGAGTCCAGAAAGAGAAAACAAAGTAAGTGAACGATAAGAGTTTAGGCAAATGTGTCCTGTGAACAAAGACTGAAGGTCATTTTAAGAGAGAAATTATGGAAATAGGAAGCAGTAAGTCATTCTACACATAAATAGTACTTCTAAAAAGTCTGGTGATGAGACGTTTTTCATGGTCACTGGTGTAAGAAAAAGAAAGTACTTGAATTCATAAAGAGGATGATTTAAGATGTTTGTTAGGAAAACTCTTCTAATCTCTATACAGATAACACTGAAGTAGGCTCATTGGGGAAGGTGTGGTATCCCCTTTCTTAGTGTATTTTAGGAATGGGCTAGACAAAAATCTACTAGGACAAATAGTTATTTAAGTATATTCAATTCTGTTTCTGATGACCCCATAAAACATTTTCCTTCCATATGTATCTATAATTAAGCACAATGCAAAAACACAGTTTCTTCCTTGAGGAGTTAAAACCCCATATATAATTAGATAAAGTCTTTATCCTTTAATGGCAAAACTAGGTTAAACGTGCCTTATATGACAGCTCTGTTCACACATCATTGTGGAGCAAACATCAGGAGGAAAGGGAACACTTAAAACTAAAGAACAATACTGCTATAACATCATGAGTATATAAATGGCCAAGCATAAATTAGGCAGAAATTGAAAGAAAGTTTCAAACTGTTGGAACAGCGATATTCTGAAACAGCCTTTCATAGTGGGAATGCTGGGGGCAAAAATCAGAACTTGTTTTTAAAATAGAGCTTGCTAAATTAATTCAAAGGATCATAGGGAACGCCTGCCTGTCATAGCAGTCCAGAACTAGGAGATCCCTTCTGTTGCTGGTTTTTAGGAGCTGAGGTGAAGAGAAGTACTTTATGCCAGTGGGACTGTGTTCTGCTCTTTATTGACTTAAATGTACCTCTTTCATCCCTGCGCTTTCCCACGTGTGAGACAGCTACTGATATTCCTTTTAAGCTCTGAAGGTCATATCTCTGTTTATAATAGCATAATTGCACCAAGGTGAAGGAAAGAAATATAAGTTTGGGAAGATCTCTTGAAGGGGACTGCAAATCCTCAGGTGTGCTGGGTGTCCTCTTGACTTTTCCAAGGCTGCAAACACTTTGTGCTGATTGGAGCGAATGCCATTTGGGTTTAATGCAAGCAGCTGGGAGAACTGCCTCAGGGAAGAGATGAGCCACTGTAATCTGCTAAACTGGAGCCAGACCTCATGTCCTAGGAGGTCACTACTTGGCGGCTCTAGTGGGGCAAGATAAGGTGTTGACGAGGGGCAAGACTACTGCAAAGCAATGCGGTGTGCCAAACGTAGCTAATAGGACAGAGCAGGCTCTGTGCCAGAAGACGAGCTTAATTTCTTTGCTGACAAATGAAACAAAGATGTGACTGGAGGTGCCACACTTTGGAGGTATGAGCAATTTCCCTATAATCAATCATCCAAACCAAATTGTTTTCATTTCTTTGCATTATTTAGCAGCCATTTGATGGCAGACAATATGAGCTGATTTTTTTTTTTTTCCACTGATACACTGATGTGATTTGTGGGCTTTGGCAGTGGGATGCTGGGGTGAAGGAAAGGTGAACTGGGCTTCTGCGATCAAAAAAATCTTGGCAAAGGCCACATCTGTGTTTGTCAGCTGATCATTCAGACATAGGCGTTGTTTGTCTGCTCTTATTAGATCTATAAAGTATCTGGCTGTACAAAGCTGACAGTGAAACATCTCCATGAGAGGAAGCAAGAGGGAAGGAGTGAGGAGGTGATAAGGTAGAACTTAGTTTGATACCAGCCCCTGGCTCTCCTAGTAATTGCAAGAAAGGTGAAACATACTATTAGACCTATCAGCTCTCCTGCATATTCCCAGGAGAATGAAGCTACCGATGTGGTTAGAGGCCATGCAGGGAGGGCTACGAGGGGCAGGAGGGCTGGTTTCTGTATACTGCGTTGTACTGTATTGAGCAATTCCCTTTCTTTTCCTAGGGGTAAATGTATCATTGAGAACTTGAGGGATACATTTTACTTTCCCTTAGACAATGCATGTGCTATGGGAGAGGAAGGAGGAGTTAGTGGGAAGCATACGTTAAGGTGATTCAGCGACTGGTTTATGTTCTAACATGGATTCTGCTCAGGGTTTTTCCAGCATTTCCTTGTACTGGGTCAGACAGAAGGAGAACTGCTTGGTGCAGGGAAAGTTGTGGGGAGATATAGTAAGAATAATGTCTAATACAAAGGGTGTGCTTTTCATCCCTTCTAAATCTAATGATTTTGACCCTATTCAAGTAATGGCCAAAGAGCCTGCTTGCACCACACAAGCCAGAACCTGATTTATAGAAGGGCACCCTACAACTGTGAAGTAAAACCCTATGTCCTTAAAAGAGACTGGAAGAGGTTTTCCTTCAGGCAAACAGAGCAGGACATTCTGATGCATTACATTTGAAGCCTCTTTTAAGCTGCTTTGTACCAGGGTATGTCTCTGGAGGCAGCATTATAGACAAGGTGTAGATCTCTGTGTGTGACTTGTGATGCTGTGAATGTCCTGAAAATTCCTGCTAATGGAGCCTGTCCTGCTCTATGGTTCTCCCCAAGGGATGCTTAGACTGGGATCATGTGATTCTATGGTAAGGAACTATTAGGTGATACTGCTGGAAATTCTCCACACAGCAAATCCCAGAACTGCCTAATTTTGTGATCCATTAGGGCAGGACACAAGTGCTGTCTTTCAGAGAGAGCTTTAGGATGAACAGAATTGAGGATCAGTTTAAGGATTCATATCTGCTCTGACTCAAGGGCTTGAATATGTGTTTAAGTATCACCGATGTGTTTCATTTTTTCTTTTAGCTGGATTTCTAACAGTTATTGGTGGTGTGGCATGTGTGGGAGTTGAGAGCGGAACGGCTGGGTTTGCTGCTTGTTGTAGAATCTGAACACACACAAGGCTGGGAGCTTGAGCAGTTAACACTGGGAATGACAAAGGCATCAGGACCTCCTAGCATGTATAGGTAAACAAGAAAGGCATGTTGATTATATCACCAGCACAGCAGATTGGCTCTAAGTACACACTCGCCTCTCTGTGGCTCAGCTTCTTGTACAAAAAATAGAGATCATGATACTTTTCCTCCTGCTTTGTCTGTCTTGCCCATCTGGCTGATTGCTCAGGGAACAAGGAGTATTTCTTATTGAGTATTTGTACAGTGCTTTGTACAACAGACCCCTGATCGCAGCAGGGGGCTTTCATGTGCCGCCACATTACAGAGAGCACAGGGATATCTGAACCCTGGTGGAAGCAGCAGGCTGTGTAGCACTAACGAGGGTTATAGATTAGGCGTGTGCCTGTCAGGCTGCAACGTAGTCAGATTTCACTGTAGCAAATGTTGCTCCTAACAAACCATTTTTTGCAACAATAAGAAACATCATTTTTCACATTGCTAATTAGTTCTTGATAAGGCAAATGCTTACAAGACATTGAATGGATACCAAGATATTTATTTTCCTGTTTTTCCCAAGGTATGTTGTATTTACCCTTAAGGATACATCTTCTCTTCTTCATGTCTTTATTTTCTTTTTAAAGTGCCATTTCAATGTTGAGCAGTGCAAAGCCTCAAAGTACAAGGTATTTATGGACAATTCAGATTGAGTGTTTTTCCTCATTATTCTGAGGTGGAGAATTGCCTTCTCTTTTTATAAAGACTATCAGGATATAATGAAAATTTAGTTCGGCTTCTTGAATGGCCACTTTGTGCAATACCGAAGTCCTTTATCTCTTTCATTTCTTGCATCCTCTTTCTCCTGATCTTCAGAAAAGAATAAATATACCTCCTGGTCATGATCAAGGTAACAAAGCAAGAAACAGCCCTTTTTTTGCTTTGTTGGGCTGGTGGAACAAGCCATGCATGATGTTTATGCTTTTACTATCAAACCATTTACAGAATTGCACTGTCAACAGATCTTTAATGTTATTGGGATGTGGAGAGGTTTAACCTGTTCTTTGATGTAGATTTCACTGATGTCCTGTTGCCCCAGTTCAGTGTTTACTACTTCTACTGGGAAGCACATGCTGGGGACTAGGAATAGGACAGGGTTTTTGCTGTGTTTTGTCGCTAACGGTGATACATAGCAGCTGCTTCATGAGGGTTAGTGAAATCCTCTGTGCTGCAGCAACTGTTGAACCAGAAGAGGAAATGTTGTAGCAAAATACTTGGTCTTTTGTTCTTTCTGCTCCCGTATTGTCCTTCATGCTTGTCTGCTCTTAGCTAGCTAAAGTACAGCAGTACTTAAATACTGTATTCGGGTCACCCTAATGGCCTCTGATTTCACTTGAATAGGCATAGACTGGCAAGAAGTAGAATAAGCATGTACTGTACATTTATCTGCTTATTAGTGTGTGCTCAGGGAGGCTTGGTGCACGTGTGAGCAGACCAACATTGCCAGCTTTGCTTTTCCCATCTCCTCTCCTTTTCCGGTGATGGAAGTTCAGTAACCACCAGAACCAACACACACAAATATAGGTCCTTGGGATTCGCCTCTCTTAGGTGAAGGGGCAAAAAAAATTCTACCAGCTTCTGCTGGTAGTCATTAAAAGCTGCTTTACCAAGCTTTCAGCAGCTAGAGAAACTCATCCTAAAATGCTTTGCAAGGAAAGTTCAAGTTACAATGGCTGCTACAGTCCGAGCAGCTTTACCTCCTGGTGTGAGCCTGTGATTACACGGCAATGATGGAAAGCTTAGTCATAGCAGCGTGTCTCCAGGAAACCTTGTGTAGGAGAATGTTGCCTTGAGGCAGCAGACAGCGTTATCAAAAGCCTAGCAGGGACATATGCAAACTATAGGAGTTTAATTGCCAAATTTCCTCTTTATCTTGGTATAATTAACAAACTGGTGTCTCTACGACTCTAGTTGAAGGGATTGCTCAGAAATGCGTTATGGATGTCTTAAAGAATATGGGAGCTGTGTTTATGAAGTTGTAATGGCTCCTTTCACAAAATTGTTGAGATATCTCAAACATTATTAAGAATGGTACCAAAGAAATAAGAGTCTAGCTATCAATCTTAATGGGTTGTTACACTCCTCTCTCCTCCAGTCCTTGAAATGCAATGTGGCTTAGTTGACCATCCACTTGCAGCAAGAAATAGGCATTAACTTCTCAGATGAGAGGTGTACTAATATTCCCTTGTAGCTGAGGCTAGCAACTGTCTGTTAATGGTGAATCTCAAAATAATTTGTCATTTATCCACACAAGTAATCTCAGCAGACTGGTCACAGCGTGATATACAATGAATGCAGTGACTCAACACTGCACTGTTGCATGCAAACTACCCAGGAGGTGACACCTGACAGTATCAAAAGGTGAAGATTTGAGTTAAAATTTCCGTTATGACTCAGCTTAGTGTCAAGTAAAACCCACCAGGTCTGTTAACTTGTGCCTTGCATCTCGCAATCGCAAAAGTCTCCTTGGCTTGTGAGTAAAGAGACATTTTACAATAAAAGCTGGGTTCTGCCTCTTCCCTGTTCATACGTCCTTGCTTTTCCAACAAGATGGCATGTATAGCCACAGCAATGAGAAGCAGATTTCTGGAGTGTGAAAGCAAGCTTGGCTGAGCCTGGGTGCAAGTCAAGTTTGAGTGAGACTTATCTTGGGAAGGGGCTGGCAATGTTTTTGAAGGCAATGCACTCCCAGGCCTTTTGAAGCCTTATCAGGGATCTGACTGTTTTATCTATAATGGCTTTTCAGAAGGGATGCAGAACGCTCCCGTATGTTGCTCATGCATCAAGTATCCACAAATCATCCTGGTTCATAGAGCGATAGGTGGAATTGCAAAACAGCAGTTAATGACTGAGTGACAGCCATCTGCAATACGTGCTTTCAATGTGATATTATGAAGGATAATTTTTATCCTGCCTGTGAAGCTAAAAGAAACCCAGGGGAGAGGATCTCTGGGGTTTATTTGCCTTGCTTTTAATTGATTTTGGAGATTAAAGCCTGAGTGAAAGAATTGGCTTGAAAGCCCTGGATACTGAGAGCTGCTTTTGTCAGAGGATGTGCATGGGAAGCATATTGTTAGCCTTTATGGGCCTTGACCAGAGGCTGTCAGGATGGTGCAGGTTAGTCCAAGTGATGTCGTTATGGGGGATGTGACTTTTTTTTTTTTTTTTTACAAACTCACTGGGCTATAGAAGCTAAGTGTTTGAGTTGTAAAGCACTGAAGACCAGAAAGACTTCACAGGCTTCGAATCTGTCCTTCACAGTCAGATGCAGACAGAATGGGGCCCCTGCTGTCCTGAAGGTAGCTGCAACTTAGGCTACAACCTAGTCTCTGGTATGTTAGAGGGGATCTGGTGGTAGAGGGAATCAGAAACAATTCCTGTGGCAGGTGCAACCTTGGTGTGCCCGTTCCTTTAGCGGGCACCCATATGAATCCTAGGTTATACATGCTCATGGTTTTAAAAACCTGTGATGGCTCGTTAAGCCAGCTTTTCTCTTGCCTCTCAGAAAAACTCTGTGGAGAACATGCTCTCCCTGCTACTCCAGCAAACAGGACCTGCCCAATACTTTAACAGCCCTGTTCTGGAAGCGATGGGACCTTAGCAACACTGGTATATATTCAGCTGTGTAATGCAGGCATAGGGATAAAGCTCCATCCTGACACCAACCTTTGTTCTGGCTCTCAGGGTAAAGTGGGATTTTGGAAAAGCTTCAGCTAACCTGCAGCAGAGGTTTGCTGATGGAGGTGGGGAGAACTACCCATGCCATGTCTGAAGGCATTTTGAGGTCTCATAGCTGAAGCTTGCTTACTAGAGAATAGGTCTCTCACCAGCATATTGATGTTATTAGGAAGGGTTTTTGAAAAAAACAAATCACTTTGAAAACTGGCTAGTTATTTACACTCCCAACCTACTTGACATCTTGTATCATAGATCCTACCTCAGTCTACCATGTATTTAATAAGTAAATAATGCATTTATCCTGCTAGAGAGCTCACTTCCTACAGCCTTGCCCTCTGCAAACACACATGCAAAATGCTCTTTTTTTTGTTGCTGTTGATGATTTTTAAGATAGGAGGTTGGATAACAAAAAACCCTAAGTGTTTGCCCTTTGTAAATTGTTCCTAAAACCTTTCCCTCACTTGTCCTGACTCCATTCCTAATCTGCCTGTTTCTCTGTTGGTTTATTTGTCCACAAAAAGTTTTTGCCACAAATTATAGTGTCTTTGAAGGACTTCCTTATAACCTTTAAACAGTTGCCTGAAACAGCATGAATAAAAGCTTCCCAGTAAGGGGATGAATGGATGCTGGGCTGTTTTCCTAGGCAAACCGGCCGCTAGGTCTACTTTCAGTTTAATGATGCTTCTATTCACATGTGACCCCTTTGTTTGTGAGCTTTCCTCCAGCTGTAGCTGACAACAGTGAATGTCTGCATGTGCTCACTATGAGCTCAGTTTAGGGGCTGAGATAAAGTTCCTTGACAGTCAGAGGGGCTGTGCCTCTGTAACACTGATGAGGATGGCAGAGAGCTTTCCTGGGCATTGAATATGAAAGGGCTGGGAATCCTTGGCTGACCAGCACTTAGAGATACTATGCAGTATCAAACCAGAGGGCTATGACTGAACCCATCTGTCACAATAAGACAATTTTCTGAGAAACATTTTTTTTTAGTCTGTATTGTGCTCTAGCCCGGAGCTGGTCTGGAAAGGATCCAGGATCATAGCAGGCAGCAGGTGAGACTGTAGTCTGCTGACTGATGTGTGCCATTTAGAATTGCTTAGAAGGAAAAGATCAAGGCCTAGCATAGGGAAGAGAGAGGAATCTCTGTTACGGGGCTGATGATTAGTTGTGGACTGTATGGCAATTTTGCCCAGGCCTGAGAAAAGCCAACAGCCAATTTCACTGCTTCTCCATTCTGTGCTTTCCTGAACAAGAAAGGTAAAGATACAGCTGCAGAACACGCCCTGCAAATGACTGTCAAACTCATGACCTACATGAATGGGTGGTTGCTTATGAAAATAGCAAGTTATGCTCTCTGTTCCTGCTCTTGCTCATTTGTGTTTCGTGACTTCCTAAGACACACCAGGGCTAGGTCTCAGTGAAAGGCTTGTGGATGTACCTGGGTCTGCCAAGCACTTTGCAGTGTGCAGCAGTTTTGTAGAGCCTGACTTTGTCTAGGAGAAAGCCTTAGTGCCTGCATCAGCCTATAGCAATCTGTGCTGCCTTGAACGGTACTTCTTCCTACATATCCTGCTCTATATGTCCTCTGGATAACCATGATCCATGTGACTATCCCTACTAGCCATTCTCTCCAAATCTCTCTCCCACATAAGACTCTCTCAGTGAATGCGTGCTAGGTCACACAAGGTGAACAGGGAAGGTTTCCATGATAAGCAAGACTCTGGGGTGGCTCAGGAGCAGAGGATATAGCCTTAAATTCTATTACTGCTGGGAACTTACCACTGGATTGACCATAATGACCTTCATTTTTATCTTGGAAGCACTGTGATTCTCCCCCTCAAGAATTTTCTGAGTTCAAGAGAAAAGGAAAAAAGGGAAAAATATAAAAAAGAGAACCTTTTGTTTCAATGATGCGTGACCCTTGTTCTTTGGGCAAAGAAAGCATGTTGTCTCACTGGTCTCTGCTCCTGTTGTACTGAGAACAGGCCGGATCCCATTTCAGCATTCCCTTGTGCTCTTGCACAAGGCTTTAAAACCACAGAGGTCGCTTCCCTGAGCTGCTGACAGGTCAAGCATTCAGTGTGATGGTTGTGCTGTTAATCTGAGATGTCAAGAAGCATGCCAGCACAATCCTCTCTTGATGCGTGACTGTTCCAGCCTGTGTAGCTGTCACGGATTTTGATTAGGTTAATTTATTTGGGAGGCTGGAAGAATCTTTGGATGCTCCTGTATTGCTTCTGTATTTTTCTGATGGCCCTCTGGAAATCTATTTGCGTAATTAGCAAAGGTACACATGTGGATCCAAATGGAAATCTTGTGCTTGCAGAACCATTGACTGCATGCTTGTAAGACAACGTGCTCACCAGCGCTCTAAACACATTCTAGCAAGTTGTAGCCGTTTCCACAGTGAATTCATTCCCAACTGCTCCCGTATAATGCATTTCTCTTCTCTGCATATCTCTCAGCTGTGACACTGCTGCTGTTTTGGTGGATTGCTTTTTGTAATCTCTCTTCTTTCTTCAAACTGTAAACTTGCTCCTGATGTAATTACTGTGATAAAGTTCTGTGGCATGACAGATCATCCTTAATAGCACTGTTGCTCTTGACTTCAGACAAGAGGATATTTTATTCCAAACTTTTGTGGAAAGTGTGGTAAACAGTAAACAAGTTTGTTTTCCCCAGCACCATCTCCCTCTGCAGTATGTCTGCTGGAGAAGTTGGTCTCCACGTGCACCTTCCACAGCACTGAGGTTCATTTGGCACTAGAATGGTGCTAATGAAGTACTGAAAGGTGGACAGCATCTTCTGTAGAAGATGAGTTAGTTGTCAGCCTAGTCCTCCTAGGCACGTGCCCACCATGCTGATGACTGTCATCTCCATCAGTGTTCCTGCTGAGAGTGCCAGTGCCAGCGTGTTGGACTCTGCAGGGCAACCTCCACCCAACTCTGAAAAAAAGTGACTCTGGGGTGAAAGGGTAATAACTGTTGTGAGGATTTTTCCTGCTATAAGCAGAGGACAGCAAAATGCAATCAAAACACCCTTGCTGATCAGAATGCACAAGAGTCTTGTTCTATGTAGCCGTTGCCAGAATCCTGTTTGTCCAAGTATGAAAAGACCTAATAACTGCATGATTCAAAGAATTTCTGAGTAAGGGAGGATGGTAGAAAAACAAGTTTTGTACCAGTCTGGTAGCTTCTCTCTTTTTACAATAGTCTGTGACCTATCTTGTCTTTTGCTATTTAGAAAAAAAAACCCAAACAACTACTTACTCTCTGAAACTCATTTTTACTATTTGTTTTCACAGTCTCGCTTGACAACTAAAAGCTATAGCAACTGCAGCTTTCCAGGCTGTTTTACTGTGTGCTGTATGCTATGGTGCCTCAGAACAATTTACAATAAATAGAGGGATCCATGGGAAAAAGGAATAAAAACAGATGAGTTGTCAGCATGATATAGGAGCAGGGAGTTTGCTAGCTTTCTGAAGGAACCTCATTGCAGTGAATTCCCAAACAAAGGACAAAGATGGGACAAGAACACAACAAAAAGTGACAACCCTATGTTGCTTTAGGGATTCACCCACCCATTTGGAGGGTGTCAGGTTATTTGGGGAGCCAGTGGGGTCCACGGGGATTGTGCCACTGTGCACATGGCACAGTGTAAGAGAGGTCTGGGTTCATGTGTGACTGCAGGTCATTTGGGGTCAGAAAAGTTTTCTGTATCTTTCCCTGTGACTCTCAGCTACACTGAAATGCTTTTATTCTCATGCCAAATCCTTTCCTGGCCTGCAAAATAGATACAGTCTCAGGTATATGACTTTTCTTCCCGAGGAAAGTCTGATTCCTGCTCAGCATGGCTATGTATTCTCCTCCATCACCCTGCTGTGGACGTTTAGGAGCCTGGGCTGCCAGTGAAGCTCAGAGGACTCTGGAGGCTGACTTCCATTAATTTGGTCCTTTGTGATCCTAAGGATTGACTTTGATAGCTTGTACAGACCTATGTGCATCAGGAGTCAGGGGAGCCCTCTGGTTGTATTTCTTCAGTGACATGGCTCTTCAGAGCCCAAGGACAGTAATTGAATGTAATGTCCAAAGCCCAAACCAGTCTGCAAATCCCAGTACTGTGAACAGGAAGCTTCAGAAGAGCTGCTTCCATCATCTTATCTCTCACAGACAGTTACTGTGTTCTTGATGTAATTATAGTGATAAAACAATGTGACATAACTGCTGGCTTCTATCATGGTATCACTGCTGTTGACTTAAGTGACAGGGTAATAATTTTATAAGAGACCTTTTATTTTTCTTTCCTTGGCAGCCGCTAGCAGTGTTTAAGTGCAGGAGCCAATGTCTCTGATAAAGCACATTATGCACGTTCCAAGAGTCCTAAAAGTTTTTATCAGTTTTATTTATGCACTTCTCTTCCAGGTGAAATTTCCATTTGTTCCTGCAGCATCCAGTCACTGGCTTTCCCCACGTGGCACAGGGACTGATGTTTGCACAGTTGAATTGGAGCTGCAGTGGCAGCAATCAGTCATTCTCAATGTTTGAGAGAGGAGACAGAAAAAGGCCTTTTTGTACAAAATTCCTGCACTTTTCAGTTGTTAGTGCATTGTGAACATGCTGGTCCCCTTACTCATCTGCAGGAGGTGTCCTTGGGATGGTTTCTATGAGAAAACCTGGTTAAAATTGAGGCACATGAAGAGGATTAAGGTGGACTCGGACACCTCCCTTTTTAATATATCAAAGCCCTGACAGAGTATATATCTGTTGCTTTAACTTAGCTGGGAAGATGCAGCCTAGAGGCAGACTACGCAGGGAAACTTTCAGCCAACAGGAATCTAATCATAAGTATTTATGTTCCTGCTCTCACTTGTCTCAGCTGTACGTTTATTGATGTAGTTTCACAGGAGTGCAGAGTCTTGCTGATGTATGTCATTGTCTACCACTGTCAACCAAATCTCACCGTAAAGCACAGGCCATTGGGTAAAGAGGGACACGTGATAATTCTGGTCCATCTTGCAGCCATCCACAGTGACTAGAAATACTTTCGAGTGCAAAGCATAGATTTTCACAGTGCCTCACGGCAAATGGAAAAAGTGCTGCTGTTCTCTATAAATATGTTCAGGTGATATAACAGGGCTGCACAAAAAGTGGGGCCCATGGGCTCCTTCCAGGAACTATTACGGGATCAGATTAGCTGGTAGGACTTGCTGGATGTTGGGATATTTCCTTATCCATCCAGCCTGGATACTAAGACTTCAGTGGCGATCCCTGTGACGCTGCTGCACAAATATTAGTTTCTCGTCTATTTTGGGTGAATGAGCCGAGGTGTGTAATGCTGAAAGCTGGAGGAGGGGGTGATTTCATAAGCTCTGTTTCCCCGTGTGCAAAATTAGTTGTGCAAAACAGTAAAAATACTTTTTGTTTCCCTGTACAGAGTTGTCAGGGAGGATGATAAACTCAGGCAATCTAGTTATAGGTAGACTGAGTGGCCCTTTGCAAGATCTTGGATATTTAGATTATTTAACTGATTTCTTTACTTTTTTTTGTTCATTACCAGACACGAGAATGTCTGGAAGAACCAATGTTTGCATTTGGTAACAATCAAATAGAGGGCGGAATCATCTAAGAATATTAATGGGCAGCAAGCCTCACAGAGTTTATAGTTTGAGCTTGTCAAAACGACTCTGTGAGGAATTCTGACAGTGTATAGGTTTGAACAGGAAGAATTTGTCATTGCTTTAAACCATCCCAGAGTGTTTGTATTGAGGAATATGCTTTTTCTTTGGATGGTTCAGAATTTTCTGGGGTTTGCCTCTCCATCCAGGAAGTAAAGCAGGAGGTAAAAATATCCAAACTAAGTGCAAAATCCTTTTTCTGTCTTTGGTTTCTCTTGGAAATACCAACCAATTAGGGTGAGGTGGGAGGGCAGCTCTCTGGAGAGGCAGGAGGGGGTTTTAAAAAATTCCTACCAGTTTTAAAAACCATGATTGGAAACAAGCCCATGGAAGGCGAGGCCATCGTGATGTCTTTCCCAGCATAAGCAAACTGGGAACTGATGCATTTACAAAACTGTATGAGAAATCCAAAAGCAAACTTATAACAGTGCTTTTCCTCTCTTGCACCAAGAAACCACCTTCACCAAGTTTTATCATCATATTTAGAGAAAATGGAAGGTCACTAGCTGATGCAGGGGCATCCCACTGCCTTGCGCTGCAGTGGGGGCTTTTCTCAATAGCAATGTACTGGGGGAGTGAGAGCTGCTCTCTGCCTGTATTTGTGTTGCTCATTTGTGATACAGTCACCTCTGGCTGTCCCTTACAACAGGCTGAGAAGTTGAAGCAGGCACAAGAAGCAAGTGAGGGATGTGACTGCTGGTTTAATGCTCCTTTTGTAGTCTTTTCCACCTGTATTAAAGGTGTCTGTTTAATACCATGTGATGACTGCCCCGACTGTCACTCTCTGGGAGATATTGTGTCTCGGTGCCTTCCTGGGCTTTTCAGGCAATCAAATGGTGGCATATGGCGACGATAAACAAATGCCTTTAAAGATTCTCTGTGTTGCTATTGAAGTGTTGATCCTGCTGGACGTGTGACCCATCAGACAGTGGAACAGGGAGAGCTTTTCACCTGCCACTGTCATTCTCACAGCCAGGAGCTTTTGTGTGGCTTGGAGCTGTGGTAGAGCCCCAGACAATGGGAAAAGGATGTTTTAATAATAACCCTTTCTGCAATCGACCTGCTGCTGATGGGAGCTGCCAGGAAGGGCTCTGAGGCTTAGAGCTGGAAAAAGACCAGGTTTTTTTTCTGGATCTTGGTTGCACAGCAAGTGCTGCTAGTCAGAAATAATACTTGGCCCAGGATGGAATAAGCTGGGGAATGTGGAAGAGAGACAGATCCTGGGAATGAATTAATACTCATGGTGCAGGTGAGAGGGCACTGGACTTCTTCCCCAGCTACCCAAGTGGGCCAGCAAAGAAATGAGATCAGGCCATTCATTGTGCCGAGTTTAGCTATTGCCATTGATGACTGGGTGTCAGGATTATTCTCAAACCTTGGACTTGTTAACAAGCATAAGCTAAATCTTCATTTAGCTCAGAGAATTGGTTCATAATGCCAAAAGCTGACGGGATAAGCCAGAGCTAAAAGTGGGATATTTGTTATTCCTCAGTGCACATGACAGAGCTGTTACCACCATGTAGACGATGGACACAGAACCTTTGTGCAGGCTGGTGTGGGGACCCAGCTGTGTATTAGACCCCAAGAACTGTTTGTTTTGAGCAACAAAACTGGTGAAGGGTCTGGAGAACAGGCCCTGTGAGGAACGGCTGAGAGACCTGGGGTTGTTTAGCCTGGAGAAGAGGAGGCTGAGAGGAGACCTCATTGCTCCCTACAACT